>CM017563.1:30667827-30792827 GCA_007844125.1 Sinonovacula constricta
AGAGTTCAAGACGTGTCATTGCACCCACTGCCTGTTATTGTTAGTTCTCGTCTTTTAAAGATGGTATCCGACAGGTTGCCTATATCTCATATATGTAAAAATATCTTATGTCTTATCATATGCATTGTAGGTTTGAAGTGTTTTGTGTATATACGATTTTAAAATACACCGAAAAAAGAGGCTGTCCGATTGAAAACAACACCAACGACGACGACAACGACACATTAATTTCATTTTCAAAGCTTGAGGGCGATGATCAACTCCTGCAAATAATCTTTATATACCTTATATTAAAAATTATATATCTGGTACGTACAAATGTAAATTTAGCTTACAATCTTTATAGTCTAGTAAAACATTTTAGAGTATAAAGTGTATAAAATGACCGTTCAGTGTTATTTAGAAAACAATATCAAAATGAGTACTGTTATTTCACTTTTCACGATAAGATAACTAAAATTAACAAGAACTAAAAATTTAGACCAAAGTACATAAACTTTTTTTTAAAAAATTTATACTTTTGTTACGCATTATTACAATTCATATTCGCTTTGAGTGTAGAATAAACGCGTAGGGAACAAAAGGGGAGTTCCTTTACTTATGTAAAAAAATATGCGTCTCGATGCAGATGCTTACTGATAGTTGTCTCACTTTGATGTGATATTTTTATTTACACTGTTTGATAGAAAAGCCGTCAGAAAATGCGAGGTTGGAGCGCTCCACAAACCAGGTTTTTGCACCCCAGTTGGTCCTTTTGCCGAATTTTGCTTTTTGTGTGTTTTGTCTCGTTTCTGTGTTTCGTCACATTTACATATACCCAGTTTGCTTTTGTCTAGAAGTAGTTTAGATGTAAATATGTGTAAAAATTTGTTATATTACTTTTTCTTGTTTACCAATTGTTCTTGATCTGGAACTTTAGGATGTAAGAGATATCGCCAGTCAAGAATGGAACTAAAATGTATATAATCAAGTCTAGTTCACCTTTTTATCTTTCGGCAATCATTGCAAAATTTAAAAAAGTGCAACTAAACAGTCACAGGTCAATGCATAACATAAACATTTTTTTGTTTAATTGCTCGGGTCATTGTTAATGTAGAAATATAGTTTTTTTCTGATTTTGCTAAAGCATATTCGTAAAAGACCGATGTATGCAGTAAATGTCCTTTCCATCAAAAAACATATTTGGGCGAACATTCAGGAAAATAAACAACAGCCAACGGCTTTGACATTAAAATAGCAACTTTGATTAATTTAAAAAATAAAACTCTACAGCGTTGTCGAGTGATATGGTGTTCACTAACGTTCACTCCGTTTGAAGCAAAGCCATTAAAGCAACATTACACTACGTTAAAATTTTCACGGTTAACATTATGTTATTGACAGTGAATGACAATATGAATTGAAAATTATGACAGGATGCTTTCATAATTTCATATCATTACACCCTTTCTAACTTGTCTTCATCCGCCACGTCGACCGAAACCTCGTTAAACGGTCGTAAAACTGTGCTTAATACGCCCTGAAACATAGTCCAATGTCTTGTTAGACGTACAGATGGACGAAGCAGGACGGGAAATTCGGAACATTTCGCGCTGGATACGACCGATGTACATATTGTACTATGGCTTGAACAAGAGTACAACACGTGGCTATGGCGTCAGTAATGTCCGAGATGTTCTCCGGCGGTTAAAATGTAAAACCTTGCCTGCGCCTTTACCTACTTACTTTCTAAACAAACTTGTAACATTTGTTACCGCCTTTATTATTATCTCGATAATTTTTTAAGCAAAAACTATGCTTAAAAACTTTAAAACTATTACTCCTCGGCCAAAAAGCGCATATTTGAATAAAAATGGTCCCAATTAAAAATAATTGACAAAGATTTACACAGTTGGCTTATCTTTTTTTCATGACAGTTTATAGTTATTACTGGGTTGTCACATTCTATGAATCGCTGTGTTGTCCGAACATCTTCATTTTGTTGGCGGACTAAGAGCTTTACATATATGACCTTTTTGATTGGCAATTTGCACCGTGTTGTACTTACGCTGTACAATACTTCTTGAATGTTCTGTTTAATGGCGACTGTTGTATACATTAAAATGATTTAGGAATCTTGTTAACCATTGATTTACGTTTGAGGAACACAGCTGACTTCGTGAGTAGACATGGGTGTATATTCATTAGTGGTGTTAGTGAAGTTATTTGCGTTATAAATACCATTTAATTAAATGTTATCACATGTCATTCTTCATTCATTTTTTTATAATTTTATTTATAATATCTTTGGTTGTATAATATTGGCCATTAATGGAATGCCGTTGTCTTTGCGTGTCTTGATTTATCTTCCTTTGTTCTTGTCGTTTGTTATTTTGGCATTTTGCTGCGGCTACTGATGCTGGTGTTCTTACTACGTTTGTTGTTGGTTATAATGTTTTCACATGACAACGATGATAAGATCGTTAGCGAAAAATGTTTGTAATGAAAATCTTTGACAGAGAATCCTTTTCCATATAGAAAACTAATTACAAATTTGATTTCATACTTTCAGACATGTACGAGCACCTTTAGTTCTGTGATTCCTGTCCTCTAATTTCGCTTTCGCCACAGTAGGAAAACAAAGTGTCAATGTTATATTGAGACTTTGTTCTTTTATTTTATTTATATTGTTATATCTATCTTCAAAACTACAGTTGGGCCGATATCATCGATGCATCGGTGAATCGTGATAATTGTCTTCACGATACAGTATCGCGATACAATGTTAAGGTATCGATACAGGACGATACTATTATTATATACGAAACACTATAATTTATATCCATATTGCCTACTTACATACCGTTATTGGAAAAAATGCATCTATAATATCGCTTACGTAAATGAAGCATATATATATATATATATATATATATATATATATATATCGAAGCGCTTAATTTTACAAAATATTTGTTTCAGGAACAGCCTGACATTGAGTTACAGTGATGTTTTCACTTAATAAACCTATTTAACAATAAACAGAAATGAGGATATTAATTTAGTAAGGCGTAAATTCACTAAATTGAATTTATTTTGTTTCAATGAAAATATCGTGATACTACATCGCGATACAATTCAGATATCGTGATAATATCGTGATACATTTTCAGCGGCGATATCCAACTCTATTCCAAACGTGTCTACTAAAATTAATGTAAAATATATTAATATCATATTTCTCGTCATAAATTTGTATTATGTACCTTTATTACCAAAGTTTGTAAATTTATTGTGTTTATTGTGTTCCTGTTACATTGTTTATACGCGAATATGCGGAGGCAATAACGATGTAAATAAAATTACACGAACAACAAAAAAACAAAATAGCAAGATAACGCTGACGTATAATCTTTTTAATGAAATTTTCTCATGTAACTTCAACAAGTTTTAGAAGGCAAAGAGTGAGTAGCATATTTGAGCAAAACACGTTGGCCACGTTTTAACAATGATAAAATTAATAAGCTACAAACAAGGTTGCATCTTAGCACGATTGGTCGAGCAAAAACCAAGCTTAAATGTAGAATTAAAATAACAACAACCTCCACTAGCATAAGAAAATCAATACAAATAATTTATATTTTTCCAATATACAATAATATAGTAAATATGACCAAAACAACGTAATTTATTTACATGTAAATTGATTATATAATAACTTCATATACTTGAGCAAAGAATTGCATGTGTCAAGTGATGAGAGTCACCTACCTTTGACTCTCCAGCCCCGCACTAATTCAATTTTTAATACATCATACGGACAAAATTATAGTCAATATGGAAATGTCTATCTATTTCGTATAAAAGATCCTTTGTCAAATGATACGGTATAACTATCGAAGCACGATGCATTCCCTACCAACCTGGTAAACGAGTTGAGTTGTGAAAAAATACATGTAAGCTAAAAATACTAAGCTTTTAAAGAAATTTTTGTTTGTTGACTGCTTAGGTCGAATTTAGGGTCCATAAATGCGTATGTATATCCAATATTTACTGTGATAAAGCTAAATGGATTTTCATTCATACTACCCTCCCCCCACCAAAATAAATAAATAAATAATCAGGATCCGCCCTTAATCACCACATCCAGGTTTTGCAGAGACCGAAACTCGAACCTGTTCGACGAGGGCAGCATAAATAACAGCCCAACGTCGACATCCCCATTATCACCATAACAGTGCGCCCTGCAACGTATTTTGAGAACCCCAAAGCGTTGTGTTTGGGCATAGGCTGACAGAGACAAATACAAATGAAATCTCTGCAATGTGTTTTGACAATCAGGTTTTGCACTTATCAATTGTGTTTTGCACTCCTAGCTGAAATGCTAATCGTTCCAAACATGGGGTCGATATAAAACAATTGAACAGACATTTAACCAACTTCAAAATGTCACCGTCTTCTTAATTGTCGTCATTGATTATTAATAAGTTCATTATTTGACACATCACTGTCTTAATTAGGTTTTTAATCTGGGAGTGGTAAAGTTTATGATTTCGGTGTTAAGTTTTTTTTCCTTCACTGATTTCGATTTGTGCACGAGCTTCAATGTTTTTGGCTTTCTAGACATTTTAGTTAAAATGGCTAAAATGGTTGAAAGCGTCACGGCGATTTTTCTTTTTCAAACCAAACGGGAACGCAATATAATGAAAGACTGATTGTTCTAATCTAATCTACTTATTAAAGGTATTATTGTATTCCATTATTCAACGTGCGTTAGCAAAATGTTGCTTTGTTTTGCAAGAGTAAAATCAAATCATGCTTGACAAACGTTGACCAAACTGCTTCAAAGTCAAAACGATGCTTTCACATGCATTTTCTGGAGTTACTGCTTTGCGTGATAAATGATATCCAGCATGAGATTTTAATCTGATATTAACAATGTAAACATATTACATGTTTAATACCTTTGTGTTGCTTTTTAATAGATTTTAAAGCTTCCCAGTCATATACTCTACTCGTTTTATATTTTCAGCCCGCTCTTCGTTTCCACGGTCTAAGCGGGTCCCTATGGGATCCCACCCTGGGGCGATCGCCGTCCATAGCAACGGACTCCCGACCCCCTAGTTACCGGTTTAGCGAGACCCACCGGGGCAAGTTTGATCCCGACTCGTTCAGCGACCAAGGTTCGCTGTATAATGCACGCAACGCAGCCCTTTCACCATTGACGTTACGTCGACGCAACACGATTGGCGTCATCCTGGTCGCCATAGGTTTGCTTGCGGCTGTCGCAGCGGTTACTGGAACAATACTGCATTTCATTAATCCAAGAGGTGAGTATTAACACCAATTAAAACTTCAAAGGAATTATGTCGTTATGACGAAATAAAGTTAAGAGTTAGACGATTTGATAACCATTCAGATTTCCATTAATGACGGTGCAGCACTTTGAACTAAGTGAAGGCAATTGATGTTTTGCACGCCAGTTTACATTTTAAATTAGCAGTCATTCGAGTATTGATTGATGTGTTATATATTTCAGTGTCAGGGCATATTTCTGCATTTTCAATCTGCAGTTTTCTCAGTCTTGTAGCTGTAAGGCGAATACTGAGATGACCCATATCAAATGATTTAAAGACACACAAGTTGCAATAACTACAATCGTGTATCGAATTTGATTGAAACACTCATAAAAATGTCTGTTAAATGTTCGCCATATTTGATATAGACGTAACAATGACATATATGCAGGTCAATTTCTCGGGGACGTTAACTTCTCTCTCCCCATCCCAGGGGCGGATCCAGAAAATTTTGGAGGGGCGGGGATGTATGAATCATTATCCATTCAACTTTATCGCAGTAAATACTACATATACACATACACAGTTAGGGACTCTAACTTCGACCTAAGCAGTCAACAGACAAAATTTACTCTCGAAACTTAATATGTTTCAGCTTACATTTATGTGTTTTCACAACTCTACTTTTTACCTGGTTGCTGAGGGGGGGGGGGGGGGTGATTCACTCCCCTCGGATCCATCCCTGCCCCAATCATCTCCCTAACTCGTTGAGTCAAGTTGACGTATCGATACATTTGGCTCGCCCTTTATCATTCCTATTAGGTACATGCTACCTCTGACCAGGCAGCAATACGCCATGTACTACAAGTGTACCTGTCAAGGTGAAATATACGTTTGTCCGTATAACAAACAAGAAAATGTCTTTTAGCACGTCAAAGCTAGACAGATGGTTTTTAAAGGCACATTTAGTAGACACATACACGTGTAGTAATTATAAAAGATAATTAAGTATTTTATAAAAAAATATATATATAGTATAATTAAGTACTTCTCCGGTTATGTGACAGAATGAATTCACGTGATCACAACTTAAAATTATCTCCATTATAACGAATCCTAAATTTGAAAATCACACAACCGGATATATATTTAGATTACCAACTAAATGTCATGGGAACATTTATTTACAAGTATTTTGGCTTAAGAATCATTGTAAAATAAGAATATATTTAAGATTTATTTTTTATCAGGAATAGGAAAATTGAGCAATTTATACACATGACATATTTTTTAAGACTTTTTTTTAAAAATCACATTTACTCATTTTATGCTGACACCGGATCAACTAGTGCTATAACAAACCTAATCGGAACGCCCCGGTTAATTCACGGTTCATCTCTCAGACATCATAAAAACAACAAACTAAAATGTTATTTCTTATTACTTTAGAAAACGCAGTGACACTTGTATATCTAGCGGTTTGTGAAATGTAATTAGATAAATGAAAGTTTATCAAACAAAACAGTCAGAAAGCATTTCCTTCTCGCGTATTCTTTTCCCAATGAACGAAAGTCGCAATTCCGTACATGCATACATGTATATCCAAAGTGCTGATCGCACACAATCGTGTAATTCCGGGTAATTCCGTTTTCGGGACACTCATCTTGACGTCTATCAAAAAAGTAGTCCCATTTAGGGAAATGGTCGAGGTGATCCGACTACATACATACATCCGAGAGATGATTATCCGAGGTGCCCCGATTGGAGCGCACAGAAAACGGAATTACCCGAGGAGTTCCGATTGAAACAAACCGTACAAGATGAGTGTTCGCCAAAAAAAGACTCTTTTGACTTTCAACACTTGTTAAGATCAAAAGATCCAGAGTATCATAAAAACACATATGTAGCATATGCTTGTGACAAAATTGCAGGTGGTGTTTTATGTTTTAAGTTCAAACTTTGAACATATGACATTGTGTTAGCAAATGTCCTCCCACTTAAACATGGAATCGTAGATGACAAAGGGAACATAACGCCATAACGCATGTCTTAAAATAGTTGGTTTCTTTTGTGAAACCGTTAAAGCCATAATATCACTGGCAGGCAGGTTGTTTTACCTAATCCATAACCGTTGTTAACTGTCTGTTGTTTAAAAATAGAACTACAAATGCTTGTTTCGTGTAGTTTAATTATACATTGTGACTGGTCCAACGTTTATAGGCAAGTCTTAACATAACATCTGTTATGAATTTACATTGGGTTAAGCCGGCGCTAATCTGTTCATTTGGATTAAAATCGGGTCCAATAAGTCGGTTCGCTATCGTTTTGTTCAGTATTCCGTGTAATTTACGTCGTTTTGTCCAGTTTTCTGTGTCATTTACATCGGGTCCAATAAGTCGGTTCGCTACCGTTTTGTTCAGTCATCCGTGCAATTTACATCGGGTCCAATAAGTCGGTTCGCTATCGTTTTGTTCAGTCTTCCGTGTAATTTACGTCGTTTCGTCCAGTCTTCTGTGTCATGTACATCGGGTCCAATAAGTCGGTTCGCTACCGTTTTGTTCAGTCTTCAGTGTCATGTACGTCGGGTCCAATAAGTCGGATCGCTAACGTTTTGTTCAGTCTTCCGTGTAATTTACGTCGATTTGTCCAGTCTTCTGTGTCATTTACATCGGGTCCAATAAGTCGGTTCGCTACCATTTTGTTCAGTCTTCCGTGCCATTTACATCGGGTCCGATAAGTCGGTTCGCTATCGTTTTGTTCAGTCTTCCGTGTAATTTACGTCGTTTTGTCCAGTCTTCTGTGTCATTTACGTCGGGTCCAATAAGTCGGTTCGCTACCGTTTTGTTCAGTCTTCTATGTCATTTACGTCGGGTTCAATAAGTCGGTTCGCTACCGTTTTGTTCAGTCTTCTGTGTCATTTACGTCGGGTCCAATCAGTCGGTTCGCTACCGTTTTGTCCAGTCTTCTGTGTCATTTACGTCGGGTCCAATAAGTCGGTTCGCTACCGTTTTGTTCAGTCTTCTGTGTCATTTACGTCGGGTCCAATAAGTCGGTTCGCTACCGTTTTGTCCAGTCCTCTGTGTCATTTACGTCGGGTCCAATAAGTCGGTTCGCTACCGTTTTGTCCAGTCTTCTGTGCCATTTACGTCGGGTCCAATAAGTCGATTCGCTACCCTTTTGTCCAGTCTTCCGTGCCAATTACGTCGGGGCCAATAAGTCGATTCGCTATCATTTTGTTCAGTCTTCCGTGCCATTTACATCGGGTCCAATAAGTCGGTTCGCTACCGTTTTATCCAGTCTTCCGTGCCATTTACGTCGGGTCCAATAAGTCGGTTCGCTATCGTTTTGTTCAGTCTTCCGTGCCATTTACATCGGGTCCAATAAGTCGGTTCGCTATCATTTTGCCCAGTCTTCTGTGTCATTTACGTCGGGTCAAATAAGTCGGTTCGCTACCGTTTTTTTCAGTCTTCCGTGCCATTTTTATCGGGCCAAATAAGTCGGTTCGCTATCGTTTTGTTCAGTCTTCCGTGCCATTTACGTCGTTTTGTCCAGGCTTCTGTGTCAAGTAGGTCGGGTCAATAAGTCGGTTTGCTAGGGTTTTCTCCAGTCTTCTGTGTCAAGTAGGTCGGGTCAATAAGTCGGTTCGCTATCGTTTTGTTCAGTCTTTCGTGCCATTTACGTCGGGTCCAATAAGTCGGTTCGCTACCGTTTTGTCCAGTTTTCTGTGTCAAGTAGGTCGGGTCAATAAGTCGGTTTGTTATCGTTTTGTTCAGTCTTTCGTGCAATTTACGTATGGTCTAATAAGTCGATTCTCTATCGTTTTGTTCAATCTTCCGTGTTATTTACGTCGGGTCCAATAAGTCGGTTTGCTATCGTTTAGTTCAGTCTTCCGTGCCATTAACGTCGTTTTGTCCAGTCTTCTGTGTCAAGTAGATCGGGTCAATAAGTCAGTTCGCTATCGTTTTGTTCAGTCTTCCGTGTTATTAACGTCGGGTCCAATAAGTCGATTCGCTATCGTTGTGTTCAGTCTTCCGTGCCATTTACGTCGGGTTCAATAAGTCGGATCGCTACTGTTTTGTCCAGTCTTCCGTGCCATTTACGTCGGGTCTAATAAGTCGGTTTGCTGTCGTGTTGTCCAGTCTTCTGTGTCCAGTAGGTCGGGTCAATAAGTCGGTTCGCTACCGTTTTGTTCAGTCTTCTGTGTCATTTACCTCGGGTCAAATAAGTCGGTTCGCTACCGTTTTGTTCAGTCTTCCTTGCCATTTACGTCGGGTCCAATAAGTCGGTTTGCTATCGTTTTGTTCAGTCTTCCGTGCCTTCCGTGCCATTTACGTCGTTTTGTACAGTCTTCTGTGTCAAGTAGATCGGGTCAATAAGCCGGTTTGCTACCGTTTTTCCAGTCTTCTGTGTCAAGTAGGTCGGGTCAATAAGTCGGTTTGCTATCGTTTTGTTCAGTCTTTCGTGCCATTTACGTAGGGACCAATAAGTCGGTTCGCTATCGTTTTGTTCAGTCTTTCGTGCCATTTACGTCGGGTCCAATATGTCGGTTCGCTACCGTTTTGTCCAGTCTTCTGTGTCAAGTAGGTCGGGTCAATAAGTCGGTTTGCTATCGTTTTGTTCAGTCTTCCGTGCCATTTACGTCGGGTCCAATAAGTCGGTTCGCTACCGTTTTGTCCAGTCTTCCGTGTCATTGACATCGGGTCCAATAAGTCGGTTCGCTATCGTTTTGTTCAGTCTTTCGTGCCATTTACGTCGGGTTCAATAAGTCGATTCGCTATCGTTTTGTTTAGTCTCCCGTGTCATTAACGTCGGGTTCAATAAGTCGATTCGCTATCGTTTTGTCCAGTCTTCCGTGTCATTTACGTCTGGTCCAATAAGTCGATTCGCTATCGTTTTGTTCAGTCTTCCGTGTCATTTACATCGGGTTCAATAAGTCGAGTCGCTATCGTTTTGTTCAGTCTTCCGTGTCCTTTACGTCGGGTCCAATAAGTCGATTCGCTATCGTTTTGTCCAGTCTTCCGTGCCATTTACATCGGGTCCAAAAAGTCGGTTCGCTATCGTTTTGTTCAGTCTTCCGTGTAATTTACGTCGTTTCGTCCAGTCTTCTGTGTCATTTACATCAGGTCCAATAAGTCGGTTCGCTACCGTTTTGTTCAGTCTTCAGTGTCATGTACGTCGGGTCCAATAAGTCGGATCGCTAACGTTTTGTTCAGTCTTCCGTGTAATTTACGTCGATTTGTCCAGTCTTCTGTGTCATTTACATCGGGTCCAATAAGTCGGTTCGCTACCATTTTGTTCAGTCTTCCGTGCCATTTACATCGGGTCCGATAAGTCGGTTCGCTATCGTTTTGTTCAGTCTTCCGTGTAATTTACGTCGTTTTGTCCAGTCTTCTGTGTCATTTACGTCGGGTCCAATAAGTCGGTTCGCTACCGTTTTGTTCAGTCTTCTATGTCATTTACGTCGGGTTCAATAAGTCGGTTCGCTACCGTTTTGTTCAGTCTTCTGTGTCATTTACGTCGGGTCCAATCAGTCGGTTCGCTACCGTTTTGTCCAGTCTTCTGTGCCATTTACGTCGGGTCCAATAAGTCGGTTCGCTACCGTTTTGTTCAGTCTTCTGTGTCATTTACGTCGGGTCCAATATGTCGGTTCGCTACCGTTCTGTCCAGTCCTCTGTGTCATTTACGTCGGGTCCAATAAGTCGGTTCGCTACCGTTTTGTCCAGTCCTCTGTGTCATTTACGTCGGGTCCAATAAGTCGGTTCGCTACCGTTTTGTTCAGTCTTCTGTGTCATTTACGTCGGGTCCAATCAGTCGGTTCGCTACCGTTTTGTCCAGTCTTCTGTGCCATTTACGTCGGGTCCAATAAGTCGGTTCGCTACCGTTTTGTTCAGTCTTCTGTGTCATTTACGTCGGGTCCAATATGTCGGTTCGCTACCGTTCTGTCCAGTCCTCTGTGTCATTTACGTCGGGTCCAATAAGTCGGTTCGCTACCGTTTTGTCCAGTCCTCTGTGTCATTTACGTCGGGTCCAATAAGTCGGTTCGCTACCGTTTTGTCCAGTCTTCTGTGCCATTTACGTCGGGTCCAATAAGTCGATTCGCTACCCTTTTGTCCAGTCTTCCGTGCCATTTACATCGGGTCCAATAAGTCGGTTCGCTACCGTTTTATCCAGTCTTCCGTGCCATTTACGTCGGGTCCAATAAGTCGGTTCGCTATCGTTTTGTTCAGTCTTCCGTGCCATTTACATCGGGTCCAATAAGTCGGTTCGCTATCATTTTGCCCAGTCTTCTGTGTCATTTACGTCGGGTCAAATAAGTCGGTTCGCTACCGCTTTTTTCAGTCTTCCGTGCCATTTTTATCGGGCCAAATAAGTCGGTTCGCTATCGTTTTGTTCAGTCTTCCGTGCCATTTACGTCGTTTTGTCCAGGCTTCTGTGTCAAGTAGGTCGGGTCAATAAGTCGGTTTGCTACCGTTTTGTCCAGTCTTCTGTGTCAAGTAGGTCGGGTCAATAAGTCGGTTCGCTATCGTTTTGTTCAGTCTTTCGTGCCATTTACGTCGGGTTCAATAAGTCGGTTCGCTACCGTTTTGTCCAGTTTTCTGTGTCAAGTAGGTCGGGTCAATAAGTCGGTTTGTTATCGTTTTGTTCAGTCTTTCGTGCAATTTACGTATGGTCTAATAAGTCGGTTTGCTATCGTTTAGTTCAGTCTTCCGTGCCATTAACGTCGTTTTGTCCAGTCTTCTGTGTCAAGTAGGTCGGGTCAATAAGTCGGTTCGCTATCGTTTTGTTCAGTCTTCCGTGTTATTAACGTCGGGTCCAATAAGTCGATTCGCTATCGTTGTGTTCAGTCTTCCGTGCCATTTACGTCGGGTTCAATAAGTCGGATAGCTACTGTTTTGTCCAGTCTTCCGTGCCATTTACGTCGGGTCTTATAAGTCGGTTTGCTGTCGTGTTGTCCAGTCTTCTGTGTCCAGTAGGTCGGGTCAATAAGTCGGTTCGCTACCGTTTTGTTCAGTCTTCTGTGTCATTTACCTCGGGTCAAATAAGTCGGTTCGCTACCGTTTTGTTCAGTCTTCCTTGCAATTTACGTCGGGTCCAATAAGTCGGTTTGCTATCGTTTTGTTCACTCTTCCGTGCCTTCGTGCCATTTACGTCGTTTTGTACAGTCTTCTGTGTCAAGTAGATCGGGTCAATAAGCCGGTTTGCTACCGTTTTTCCAGTCTTCTGTGTCAAGTAGGTCGGGTCAATAAGTCGGTTTGCTATCGTTTTGTTCAGTCTTTCGTGCCATTTACGTAGAGACCAATAAGTCGGTTCGCTATCGTTTTGTTCAGTCTTTCGTGCCATTTACGTCGGGTCCAATATGTCGGTTCGCTACCGTTTTGTCCAGTCTTCTGTGTCAAGTAGGTCGGGTCAATAAGTCGGTTTGCTATCGTTTTGTTCAGTCTTCCGTGCCATTTACGTCGGGTCCAATAAGTCGGTTCGCTACCGTTTTGTCCAGTCTTCCGTGTCATTGACATCGGGTCCAATAAGTCGGTTCGCTATCGTTTTGTTCAGTCTTTCGTGCCATTTACGTCGGGTTCAATAAGTCGATTCGCTATCGTTTTGTTTAGTCTCCCGTGTCATTAACGTCGGGTTCAATAAGTCGATTCGCTATCGTTTTGTCCAGTCTTCCGTGTCATTTACGTCTGGTCCAATAAGAAGATTCGCTATCGTTTTGTTCAGTCTTCCGTGTCATTTACATCGGGTTCAATAAGTCGAGTCGCTATCGTTTTGTTCAGTCTTCCGTGTCCTTTACGTCGGGTCCAATAAGTCGATTCGCTATCGTTTTGTCCAGTCTTCCGTGCCATTTACATCGGGTCCAATAAGTCGGTTCGCTACCGTTCTGTCCAGTCCTCTGTGTCATTTACGTCGGGTCCAATAAGTCGGTTCGCTACCGTTTTGTCAGGTCCTCTGTGTCATTTACGTCGGGTCCAATAAGTCGGTTCGCTACCGTTTTGTCCAGTCTTCTGTGCCATTTACGTCGGGTCCAATAAGTCGATTCGCTACCCTTTTGTCCAGTCTTCCGTGCCAATTACGTCGGGGCCAATAAGTCGGTTCGCTATCATTTTGTTCAGTCTTCCGTGCCATTTACATCGGGTCCAATAAGTCGGTTCGCTACCATTTTATCCAGTCTTCCGTGCCATTTACGTCGGGTCCAATAAGTCGGTTCGCTATCGTTTTGTTCAGTCTTCCGTGCCATTTACATCGGGTCCAATAAGTCGGTTCGCTATCATTTTGCCCAGTCTTCTGTGTCATTTACGTCGGGTCAAATAAGTCGGTTCGCTACCGCTTTTTTCAGTCTTCCGTGCCATTTTTATCGGGCCAAATAAGTCGGTTCGCTATCGTTTTGTTCAGTCTTCCGTGCCATTTACGTCGTTTTGTCCAGGCTTCTGTGTCAAGTAGGTCGGGTCAATAAGTCGGTTTGCTACCGTTTTGTCCAGTCTTCTGTGTCAAGTAGGTCGGGTCAATAAGTCGGTTCGCTATCGTTTTGTTCAGTCTTTCGTGCCATTTACGTCGGGTCCAATAAGTCGGTTCGCTACCGTTTTGTCCAGTTTTCTGTGTCAAGTAGGTCGGGTCAATAAGTCGGTTTGTTATCGTTTTGTTCAGTCTTTCGTGCAATTTACGTATGGTCTAATAAGTCGATTCTCTATCGTTTTGTTCAATCTTCCGTGTTATTTACGTCGGGTCCAATAAGTCGGTTTGCTATCGTTTAGTTCAGTCTTCCGTGCCATTAACGTCGTTTTGTCCAGTCTTCTGTGTCAAGTAGATCGGGTCAATAAGTCGGTTCGCTATCGTTTTGTTCAGTCTTCCGTGTTATTAACGTCGGGTCCAATAAGTCGATTCGCTATCGTTGTGTTCAGTCTTCCGTGCCATTTACGTCGGGTTCAATAAATCGGATCGCTACTGTTTTGTCCAGTCTTCCGTGCCATTTACGTCGGGTCTAATAAGTCGGTTTGCTGTCGTGTTGTCCAGTCTTCTGTGTCCAGTAGGTCGGGTCAATAAGTCGGTTCGCTACCGTTTTGTTCAGTCTTCTGTGTCATTTACCTCGGGTCAAATAAGTCGGTTCGCTACCGTTTTGTTCAGTCTTCCTTGCAATTTACGTCGGGTCCAATAAGTCGGTTTGCTATCGTTTTGTTCAGTCTTCCGTGCCTTCCGTGCCATTTACGTCGTTTTGTACAGTCTTCTGTGTCAAGTAGATCGGGTCAATAAGTCGGTTCGCTACCGTTTTGTTCAGTCTTCTGTGTCATTTACCTCGGGTCAAATAAGTCGGTTCGCTACCGTTTTGTTCAGTCTTCCTTGCAATTTACGTCGGGTTCAATAAGTCGGTTTGCTACCGTTTTTCCAGTCTTCTGTGTCAAGTAGGTCGGGTCAATAAGTCGGTTTGCTATCGTTTTGTTCAGTCTTTCGTGCCATTTACGTAGGGACCAATAAGTCGGTTCGCTATCGTTTTGTTCAGTCTTTCGTGCCATTTACGTCGGGTCCAATATGTCGGTTCGCTACCGTTTTGTCCAGTCTTCTGTGTCAAGTAGGTCGGGTCAATAAGTCGGTTTGCTATCGTTTTGTTCAGTCTTCCGTGCCATTTACGTCGGGTCCAATAAGTCGGTTCGCTACCGTTTTGTCCAGTCTTCCGTGTCATTGACATCGGGTCCAATAAGTCGGTTCGCTATCGTTTTGTTCAGTCTTTCGTGCCATTTACGTCGGGTTCAATAAGTCGATTCGCTATCGTTTTGTTTAGTCTCCCGTGTCATTAACGTCGGGTTCAATAAGTCGATTCGCTATCGTTTTGTCCAGTCTTCCGTGTCATTTACGTCTGGTCCAATAAGACGATTCGCTATCGTTTTGTTCAGTCTTCCGTGTCATTTACATCGGGTTCAATAAGTCGAGTCGCTATCGTTTTGTTCAGTCTTCCGTGTCCTTTACGTCGGGTCCAATAAGTCGATTCGCTATCGTTTTGTCCAGTCTTCCGTGCCATTTACATCGGGTCCAATAAGTCGGTTCGCTATCGTTTTGTTCAGTCTTCCGTGTAATTTACGTCGTTTCGTCCAGTTTTCTGTGTCATTTACGTCGGGTCCAATAAGTCGGTTCGCTACCGTTTTGTTCAGTCTTCCGTGCCATTTACATCGGGTCCAATAAGTCGGTTCGCTATCGTTTTGTTCAGTCTTCCGTGTAATTTACGTCGTTTCGTCCAGTCTTCTGTGTCATTTACATCGGGTCCAATAAATCGGTTCGCTACCGTTTTGTCTAGTCTTCTGTGTCAAGTAGGTCGGTTTCAATAAGTCGATTTGCTATCGTTTTGTCAGTCTTCCGTGCCATTTACGTCGGGTCCAATAAGTCGATTCGCTATCGTTCTGTTCAGTATTTCATGTTATTTAAGTCGGGTACAATAAGTCGGTTCGCTACCGTTTTGTCCAGACTTCATTGCCATTTTAATTGTTCTTTTCCAATAACACTGATTTTTGAAGCGATATTATGGCTTTCAATGCAGAATGCTTCAATCTGTAGTTGTTCTTACATGTGAACTACCATAATGGCTCTAGCAGACACAGTCTTCATAACAGTTTGCCAACACGAATCTTAACATGACCTCTGCGTGTCCACAATTCTCTTAAGTCCTCACTTTTATGATCCTTACGTATTATGGTAACAGTACCACTTAACACATTGGAATGGTTGTAATTCAATTTTAAACGGTGGTATCCGACAGTACATAAAATTTATGTAACAATACTGTACCACCCCTTTGGTGAATTAGGGTATAATTTCTGCATAAACTCACACTTAAGTATAAGTAATGACGGTTTTGAAAACCGACTTTTTTGTTAGAAAGTAAAAATCATTGTAAAAACACTCTACAAGTTCATTTATTCCGAATCAAAATATCTGTTTGCAATGAGAAATTGAAATTTATGTTTCACTGTTTACAATGATCTAGGGCATCAATAAGCAGCATTTTGCAGGATTTTTTCAGGTACCAATGACTTATTTGGTTATTTGAGCAAACGATTTTGATCCAAACTGTCGAATATCATCTTTAATGTGACATAAACATAGGGTCAATCAAACAACACGAAAGTACTGCGGCCCACTTTTTTGTATGGCATAAATATTTTAATGGCGACATAAAACACTAGATAAACTTATATCGGAATTTTGTTATTTAAATCCGAATACAGAATCGAGCCTGTAGAAGGAGTTAGCTTGCACGTAGTGTGCTGTCTGAGGATACCTCTGCATCTATTTATATGTTACGACTTAGGAATAGATTTATCAATATAAACAAGATTAAAAAGTAAAAACACTTTCAAACATTGTCTTATCTTAAATCGTATTTAACACTACATAAATAAAATAACAAGTCGTTCGTGCGTGTTAACGAAAAATAGAACGGAATAAGATTATATAATAAGAAGAAAATAGAAATGTCGAATGCATGAGTGTGTTTTTTATACGAGGGCACTTATATATTGTGTTAACACTATGCGTGTAATTCATGCGAAATTATATTATCGGTCTATTTGTTTAACAGTTGTGTCTGATTAATTATTATTATTTCAGCGATGGTCCGAGCGAACGTCCGATTTACTATAGCCAATCGCAACTACACTGACCAGATGAGAAACGAGTCGTCCCACCATTTTAAGGAGATAGCCGAACCGATTTGTGAAGAGGTACACTTGTTTTAACATAACTACGATTTGTATTTACATAGCATATTGCTTGAAACTGACTCCAGGCTTCAATTAACCTGCCTATTGATTGTTACAGTAAGCGGCACCCTTATCTAATGCATATCCATCAGTGTCATACAGACCACGCCCTTTTAGTTGGTTCACCAATAAGCGATCAGTGCTAATTATAGCTCAATGTTACGTTACGCACTTATTCTTTTCCCAAGTGAACACGGTGCGTTAAATGATTTATTGGAAACATGACAAAGAAATTGCTTAAAAATGAAAATGCTTTCAATAAGTTTCGCTTGGTTTTAACATTTCAACAAATATACGGATAGGCCTACTTATTTTCAAAAAAAACGCAATGAATCTTTTTTCGTAATATTTCTTTTTTATGTCTTTTTTTTTCGACAGCTTATTTTAGATTTTCAACTAATTGAAAACAATTTTTAGGCTATGATCTAAATTAAACAACAAAGTAAGCAAAACGAAAGCAGCTTACATATATATATATATATATATATATATATATATATATATATATATATATATATATATATATATATATATATATATATATATATATATGATGTTTAATGAAATTATTTTTGTCGAATACCACTTATAACTGCAAAAACTAGCTGAAGAATCTTCCGAATCGACTATCAACACATATAATTTGGTATATTTTACTGTACATAAGATTCCCTTTAAAACCATTTCTACATCTATTATACTTTTATATCAGAACAGCTGTTTTATCTCTTAATAGCTGGATAACTACTTCTTGACAAGCGAGCTCTCCGACTTCTATTTCGGCTGTACGTTTAAAGAAATAGGGTAAGTTATTCATGGAATTTTGTGACACTGATCTACATATGTAAAGCATTCTTTAGTTTAGATACGCGGGATTTATTAAAACATTTTTAAGAGAGAAAAAAATGAGGTGTTAGTTATTACAGATAGAAATATCTCGGCATCAAGGTAATAAAAAAAAAAAAAATATAAATAAATAAATTCAAAATATAATATCAACAGTATAAAAAAGTCACTTTATAAATCATGAAATAAAATATCATATTGCTAATGCAAGTCTTTTTGAGTTTACAAAAGCTTTTAAGTGAAGTATTTTTTCTCAGATTTTGACGTTGTTTTATTTGTGTGTGTGTGTGTGTGTGTGTGTGTGTGTGTGTGTGTGTTTGTGTGTGTGTGTGTGTGTGTGTGTGTGTGTGTGTGTGTGTGTGTGTGTGTTTAAATAAAACATGTAACAACGACCAATTAAGATCACAATATCGACAGCCTGCTATTTAAGTGGAAGACATCAGATAAAATGTCTGGATAGAACCAAGACATTCCCACATTTAGTGTAGGAAGACATCAGATAAAATGTCTGGATAGAGCCAAGGCCTTCCAACATTAAGTGTAGGAAGACACCAGGTAAAATGTCTGGATAGAACCAAGGCCTTCCCACATTTAGTGGAGGTAGGCACCAGGTAAAATGTCTGGATAGAACCAAGGCCTTCCCACATTAAGTGGAGGAAGACACCAGGTAAAATGTCTGGATAGAACCAAGGCCTTCCCACATTTAGTGGAGGGAGACACCAGGTAAAATGTCTGGATAGAACCAAGGCCTTCCCACATTAAGTGGAGGTAGGCACCAGGTAAAATGTCTGGATAGAACCAAGGCCTTCCCACATTAAGTGGAGGTAGGCACCAGGTAAAATGTCTGGATAGAACCAAGGCCTTCCCACATTAAGTGGAGGTAGGCACCAGGTAAAATGTCTGGATAGAACCAAGGCCTTCCCACATTTAGTGGAGGGAGACACCAGGTAAAATGTCTGGATAGAACCAAGGCCTTCCCACATTAAGTGTAGGAAGACACCAGATAAAATGTCTGGATAGAACCAAGGCCTTCCCACATTTAATGGAGGAAGAAACCAGGTAAAATGTCTGGATAGAACCAAGACATTCCCACATTTAGTGTAGGAAGACACCAGATAAAATGTCTGGATAGAACCAAGGCCTTCCCACATTAAGTGGAGGTAGGCACCAGGTAAAATGTCTGGATAGAACCAAGACATTCCCACATTTAGTGTAGGAAGACACCAGGTAAAATGTCTAGATAGAACCAAGGCCTTCCCACATTAAGTGTAGGAAGACACCAGGTAAAATGTCTGGATATAACCAAGACCTTCCCACATTAAGTGGAGGGAGACACCAGGTAAAATGTCTGGATAGAACCAAGGCCTTCCCACATTAAGTGGAGGTAGGCACCAGGTAAAATGTCTGGATAGAACCAAGGCCTTCCCACATTTAGTGGAGGAAGACACCAGGTAAAATGTATGGATAGAACCAAGGCCTTCCCACATTTAGTGGAGGGAGACACCAGGTAAAATGTCTGGATAGAACCAAGGCCTTCCCACATTAAGTGTAGGAAGACACCAGGTAAAATGTCTGGATAGAACCAAGGCCTTCCCACATTTAGTGGAGGAAGACACCAGGTAAAATGTCTGGATAGAACCAAGGCCTTCCCACATTAAGTGGAGGTAGGCACCAGGTAAAATGTCTGGATAGAACCAAGGCCTTCCCACATTAAGTGGAGGTAGGCACCAGGTAAAATGTCTGGATAGAGCCAAGGCCTTCCCACATTTAGTGGAGGGAGACACCAGGTAAAATGTCTGGATAGAGCCAAGACATTCACACATTTAGTGGAGGAAGACACCAGGTAAAATGTCTGGATAGAACCAAGGCCTTCCCACATTAAGTGGAGGTAGGCACCAGGTAAAATGTCTGGATAGAACCAAGGCCTTCCCACATTTAGTGGAGGAAGACACCAGGTAAAATGTATGGATAGAACCAAGGCCTTCCCACATTTAGTGGAGGGAGACACCAGGTAAAATGTCTGGATAGAACCAAGGCCTTCCCACATTAAGTGGAGGAAGACACCAGGTAAAATGTCTGGATAGAACCAAGGCCTTCCCACATTAAGTGGAGGAAGACACCAGGTAAAATGTCTGGATAGAACCAAGGCCTTCCCACATTAAGTGGAGGTAGGCACCAGGTAAAATGTCTGGATAGAACCAAGGCCTTCCCACATTAAGTGGAGGTAGGCACCAGGTAAAATGTCTGGATAGAACCAAGGCCTTCCCACATTAAGTGGAGGTAGGCACCAGGTAAAATGTCTGGATAGAACCAAGGCCTTCCCACATTAAGTGGAGGTAGGCACCAGGTAAAATGTCTGGATAGAGCCAAGGCCTTCCCACATTTAGTGGAGGGAGACACCAGGTAAAATGTCTGGATAGAGCCAAGACATTCACACATTTAGTGGAGGAAGACACCAGGTAAAATGTCTGGATAGAACCAAGGCCTTTCCACATTAAGTGGAGGTAGGCACCAGGTAAAATGTCTGGATAGAACCAAGGCCTTCCCACATTTAGTGGAGGGAGACACCAGGTAAAATGTCTGGATAGAGCCAAGACATTCACACATTTAGTGGAGGAAGACACCAGGTAAAATGTCTGGATAGAACCAAGGCCTTCCCACATTTAGTGGAGGAAGACACCAGGTAAAATGTCTGGATAGAACCAAGGCCTTCCCACATTTAGTGGAGGGAGACACCAGGTAAAATGTCTGGATAGAACCAAGGCCTTCCCACATTTAGTGGAGGGAGACACCAGGTAAAATGTCTGGATAGAGCCAAGACATTCACACATTTAGTGGAGGAAGACACCAGGTAAAATGTCTGGATAGAACCAAGGCCTTCCCACATTTAGTGGAGGAAGACACCAGGTAAAATGTCTGGATAGAACCAAGGCCTTCCCACATTAAGTGGAGGGAGACACCAGGTAAAATGTCTGGATAGAACCAAGGCCTTCCCACATTTAGTGGAGGGAGACACCAGGTAAAATGTCTGGATAGAACCAAGGCCTTCCCACATTTAGTGGAGGGAGACACCAGGTAAAATGTCTGGATAGAGCCAAGACATTCACACATTTAGTGGAGGAAGACACCAGGTAAAATGTCTGGATAGAACCAAGGCCTTCCCACATTAAGTGTAGGAAGACACCAGGTAAAATGTCTGGATAGAGCCAAGGCCTTCCCACATTAAGTGGAGGAAGACACCAGGTAAAATGTCTGGATAGAGCCAAGGCCTTCCCACATTAAGTGTAGGAAGACACCAGGTAAAATGTCTGGATAGAGCCAAGGCCTTCCCACATTAAGTGGAGGAAGACACCAGGTAAAATGTCTGGATAGAACCAAGGCCTTCCCACATTAAGTGTAGGAAGACACCAGGTAAAATGTCTGGATAGAGCCAAGGCCTTCCCACATTTAGTGTAGGTAGGCACCAGGTAAAATGTCTGGATAGAACCAAGGCCTTCCCACATTAAGTGGAGGTAGGCACCAGGTAAAATGTCTGGATATAACCAAGACCTTCCCACATTTAGTGGAGGGAGACACCAGGTAAAATGTCTGGATATAACCAAGGCCTTCCCACATTAAGTGGAGGGAGACACCAGGTAAAATGTCTGGATAGAGCCAAGGCCTTCCCACATTTAGTGGAGGGAGACACCAGGTAAAATGTCTGGATATAACCAAGACCTTCCCACATTAAGTGGAGGGAGACACCAGGTAAAATGTCTGGATAGAACCAAGGCCTTCCCACATTTAGTCTTACGCCCCGAACGGGATTCGAACCTACGCGTAAGATGTTAGGAAGTTAGAGGGTTATGGCAACAAACAATATGGAAATGTTATTGTTAGACTTAAACGGACAAACATTGCCAGCTCGATCTTATTTTGATGCTATATGAAGAAAAATGAAATCCGATTAGAGAAAAGAAAAACAATAATACCAACAACGTTAGTAACTGTTACAGTTCTCGAAAAGTTCGGAAATTCAGACAGATCCTAAATCTGAAACAACACAGATAAACCCTTAAAGTCAGTCCTACTTTTTTTATTGAGTTATATCTGCGTCAAGATATGACAATGAAAGATGCTGAAATAAGACTGTTAGAATATGGGATCTAAACATACTTCACATTACCTGACCTTAACCCACATTTCAAAGATGCCACTATTATGAATGTCTTGCCCTTCAAGTATATTATCATTATACATAATCTAATGCCATAATCTAGAGCAACATTGTCTAATCACTATACCTTTTGCATTCATATACAAGATAAATGTTGTAATAAATGTATCACGATTTAAACTTGCAGCCAAGGCGATTCTGAACTGATGCGGTAAACAAAGTTGTGCCAAATCTGATTACAGCCATTGTTATTCA
The DNA here is from genome assembly GCA_007844125.1 of Sinonovacula constricta. Classification (NCBI taxonomy): domain Eukaryota; kingdom Metazoa; phylum Mollusca; class Bivalvia; order Cardiida; family Solecurtidae; genus Sinonovacula; species Sinonovacula constricta. The sequence goes on from CM017563.1 coordinate 30,690,105, forward strand.
AACCATTATATAGCAGGGCACGAATTAATTATTCGAAGTCACTAAGAGTAAATGTCATGTTGACGCAACATTCGACGCAACATTCATCTCGACATTCAAAGTAACAAAGAGTGGACTTCATTTTTTCAGCTTTTTCAGACTTAGTGAACTTAGAGCTGAATGTCGTTCGATCTGTTTTCAACATTTAATACTAAGCACGAATTGATCACTTAAGCAAATAGTGCAGGACCAGAACATCCAACTCCCCCTTAGAGATGTCTGACCATGCTATGCTCCATTTGCTGTAGATGGCGAAGTGGTAGAGTCGCCGATTTGTAACTCATCTGACTGCTTAGCCTCTCACCGCGTGGGTTCGAGTCCCGGTCGGGGCGAAGGACTTAACGTGGGAAGGTCTTCCAGCTGACTTGTGGTTCTAACAAGACATTTATCTGGGGTCGTCCTCCACTTAATAGATGGACGTCGCTATAATGATCATTATTGGTTGCTGCGATGTATTTGAAAAACAAAAACTAAACAAAACCATATATAGGATGTCATATTACCTATATTACCAGTAGCTGCAAGCATATAACGAACACGCATGTACACAACGCTATAATGGCTACATCAAACAGTGAAATGTCCGATTTTCGGAGATTAAAGCGAGCCATAAGTGAACAATATTTTCTTGCCAACCACGAGGTACAATAAAACTACTAAATACAGAAAAAACTAAATACTATATATACAATACAATATAATATACAAAAGATTTCCATTTTTTATCCACAAACAAAATACTCGAAACAACGTGACTGTCGTAGTTATTTTGGCTTTAACACATTTCGCCCACATTTAGCATAAACAGTTTCAATTATACGACATAGAAACACACCTCGGTTCTGCCTTTTAATTTTCAGTGAAGACCCGAGAAAGCCCGGAAGTGCTGTTTATCTGACGCTTGACTTCGTCGAAAACATGCTGACTAATGACGGTGACCGTATAAAACGAATCATTATGAAGAAGTCCGGCCGCCACAAGACAGAAGACACTCTATATTTGGTAGTGAAGGATTTTCTGGTATACCTTCGGAGTCTGAGGATCGATCTAGACGTTGTTCCTATGTCCGGAAAACACCCAAGGCGTACTCGACCCAGAATACCTTGGAGTAAGTACTTATTATCTTACAATATTTACATTCCAATATTTACGGCTACAATGAACGATACACAAAAATACGTTCTTTGCTCGAAGAACTACAACTGATTGGCTAGGTGGGCGGAGCTAATTTCACTACGGGCTATTTTCATGAATGAAAGTAAACATGACGTCAAAATTAGTTCATACAGAAGACGTTTTCTTTTCTTTTCAAAGCATGTGTTTATTGTTAAAAGTTTTCCCCATTTGTTTGCAAACACATTACATATGACGGTAGTTTTAAACACTTTATCTTAAAAAAAATCTGTAATAGTGACATTTAAAAAAATGAGGAGCAATTTTCTTGTTTTTTTGCTTCTTGACTCGGACTTCACGATACCTTTAACGGCCCGACAGAGCTCATCGACTGATGAATGTCAAACATCAACGTGTCATTACTACATTTGTGAATACAATAGACACCGTAAAAAGACTTGCCCAATACTTTCAAGTCGATCGAAAAAATCAAGTTTCATCAATGCGCTGTGCACATTGAAGTTACAGTCTTTGTCAAGTTGCACGTAAAAAGAGTACGCAAAATAAACCAAGTTCCTTAATGTTTTTTCTTTTTAGAAATGTCATGAAAATAAAATGTCCTAAATTTGAAGAATATGAAGTCTTTTATCCAAACTTACCTTTAACAATATTTAAAATTTCAGATGACATGGATTTCATCTTTCGTAAGTCAAGATCCGTAGCGCTTGTAACCACACTAACACCCAACATGATACCGTCGATAAAGCAAGACGTCAGCAATATTTTGGCGTCAAAGACCATACTTCCTGAACGTCTTGACAAACTGTTACGCTTGTTAACGCCTCCCATGTACTCTCCGTCCATAGCTTTCACATATCCACTGTCTGTGTTGTCCAACGCTTTATCTGTCACCAGTGTTAACCAAGACAAGACTCTCGCCAGCTTGAAAGTATCTTCTGAACAGCTTGTAAATGTTATTGCAAATGTGCATCGCCAGTCTATCCATGTGCTCAACGATGATATGTTGCATAGAAAAGAACATCTAATACAAGATCCAATACAGACATCTCATTCGAATTCAGAGGCATTTTATCAAAATACTATACACGTTCATAACGCCGAGAACATCGTAATAACACCAACAAAAACTAAAGAAGTTATTCCTTTGACTGATAATAGTAACTCTTTAATAAAACTAAACGACTTTCAAAAGGTCCAAGAATACTTCAATAAACAAATACTTATTCAATCACCTATTACAAGCAATGAAAGAGAAACTGTTACCATGGCGACAATACACCAAGGAAAAAGACAAACCTTCACAGAAAATGCGAACAGTCAAGGAAAATCAAATTCCCATTCTATTGTGAATTTAGACACCAGTTTTAATCCTCCTCCAAAAACTCACCCAATAAACCAACAAGCCACACAAACAATACCGTCATTGACAATAAAACCCACCCAACTCTCTCCAAACGTACAGAAAGTATATTCTTTAAAGTCAGATGTGTTCTTGATAATCGGACAGGAAGCTAAAGATATGACTGAGACAATAAATGAATTGTCGTATTTTGGAGATGTCAGTGCTGGGTATACTACAGAAACTCGGCTCCTCAAATCCGCAAAGATCCAAGATCAGAAAACGGCAAAAACAAATGGAGGCACTATTTCGACAAAAATTCAACCAAGTGTCACAACGCTGTATAGTGTGCAGACGAGTGATAACTTGGGCCCTGGAGATCAACCAAACGAACAGGTAGCACACGATCAGGAAGGTACAACCGACAACAGTAATATGTCAAGTGTTCCACTTGCCCACATTATTGGCGTCATAGAATTAAAAGAACTGGTTGTTGGTGCACCTAAGCAAGAGAGTATTTCCAAAGTGGAAGACAACATCCAATGGATAAATATTTTCAACATCCCAAGGCAAACTGAAATCAAACAAGTTGGTGATTTAAACGTGCATCATAATATTCAAGAAGGGACCTTTCAAAATGTTTTAAATGATCAGTCTGTTAATGACAATGTAGTACGTAGTAAAGTCGAACTCATTGAAAATAATAATGTACAAAGAGAACACCCAAAATCAAATTATTACGGACCGAATCCAGTGCATGACAGCGACTCGCTAATTTTAGATAACCTTTTTACTTTTAATGATTTGTCACAAATAAATAACAACACTTTGTCAAAAAGCATAATGAATTTACCTATTGAATCACCACGCAAACACACACATGTGCACGACATTCACACACACGATTTCATTCTAAATATAATTGACGGAGCTAAAAGCAAAGATGGAACGGCTAATCAAAATCAAGATAGCAATGTTGTCGCCATTCCAAAACAAAGTTCAAATATACCACAGACTGACAACGAGCTTCATGAGTTAAAACATTCTAGTTTAAAAAATCTACCTATTTCTGGACCGCCTTTAAAGTGGCAACCTGATAATAATTTGAACATGTTCGAAAAAAGTGGGGAACACGGCCGCAAGGCCAAAACTTCAAGCGGAGTATTATTTCTGAAACATGGACATCATAATGGCAAATCTGCACTATTCATTGAAGCCGGAAAATTAGATACTCCTGATATAGGTAGAAGCGGTAAAATACAAAAGGTTATGCAATCCGAGATATTTAAAGTCCCACTTAAGCCAAGACCAGGCGCTGGTTTGTGGGATCATACTGCCAACTTGGACGAGACCAGAAACATGTTCCAGCTCACCCCGGTTGGAAGGACTCTTCATTTGATCCATAGAAACCGGATAGGATCAACTAGAATGACACCTCCTTCAATCCCCACCACAATGCCATGGGGAAACCAGTGGGGCTTCCTAGAAAGATATCGCGCAGGATTCTACGACCCTAATGCAATCACCGTCCAAGGGTTTCCGCCGACGAGAGCTCTTTGGACCAGGCCAGTGAATCAAATACATGCTCCGGGAGATTCTATTGGTATGTTTTAAGACAGTTTAAAATAGCAACAGTAAACTACTGAAATAAACTAACTAAGACAGACAGTTAACATGATTCAGAATTTTAACGCAACGTGTAATAATGCATTGTACTTGTAAAGTGATTAACAGTCGATATCTGTTATTTTTGATAAAGTATATTAAGATGTCTTAACTAAGCGTTTGAATTACATTTAAAACTCAATATCGGGACTTCATGTATGTTGCAGTCGCTTTGTCAGTTCGCTCGTAAAATGTCAATCCCGAAAGTTGGTCATCACTGTGAAAGAGCAGTGTCAGAGGAATATTATCAGCTTACTAGACCACAAGCGGTAATGCTAGGCTGCTGCGTTGCTGTGCATTTGTCTTTAAACGTCGTCTTCAATCCATGTTTATAACCAAACCTAAATATTATGAAGCCATGGGTATAATAATATGTATACAGCCATTTGTTACATTTTTACTAACATACGATGATTTTGTTGTTTTTTCAGCCTTTGTCCGTCAACGGTCAAAAGTGCCCAACTCTTTCAAACGGTTGTTTAAATCATATAAATGATGTAACCAGCTTTATGTGTCCATATATGTGGTGAGCTTGGTTTTACGTTTAACAGTAACCCTTTATAGATATATTTATGCTAACATGATTAATTTAGACGAATTGTTTGTGATATAAGTAAATAATTGAGCGATTTGTTAAAATTAAGCTAGATGAACTTTATGTGTTACAATAAATAAATCACAACATCTTGCTTTTTAACATTTTAAATACACTGCACAGAAGTGACAAGGCGTTTCATCGGTTAAAACACAAACTCACAAAAATATTCTTCTTTATTGACATGCTTATCAAATTCTATATTAAATTGTTCGAAGGTAAACTATCACGGTCATTTGTGCTTTTTTCATTTAGGTCTGACGAAATCCAAAAACTTCACGGATATTGCTGAAATGACAGATGTAATGCGACAACTGGTGAGTTCTCTTGCAGATATGACAATGAAACTGGATAAAATGCAGATGGCTATTTATTTTGTCAACGCTACTTTGCACGAAACTAAAGAACCATTGTTTCGATTGGATGAAACATTGCAGAATATGACGATTTCTCTTAGAAATTTGAACGACAATCTGCGTGATTTCAATCATACATTGCTTGCGATTAAAGACTTTCTAAAACAATTTGATAGCTCTGTTTTCAACTTGGACGACGTACTCAAAAATTTAGACAGCACGGTGTTGCATCTTGGTAACAGTGTCAGATTTGTTGGCAATTCGATGATCGACCTCAATTCAACTGTTGCCAACACCATCGGCAATATTGTTAACATTTCAGACACATTGTCGCTTATCAACCGGAGTGTAACAGATGTAAACAATACGGCAACCTTTACGAATAAGACACTGGAGAGTATGGCAGATACGCTGGAAAGTCTGGAACTAGCTATTGAAAATCTGAATAGAAAACTAGGTTTTTTTGCAAATGAGTTCGATATGTTTAACTTCTCTCTTCATGGGATCAACAATACGGTGCACAATTCGTATAACAAGCTCTCTAATCTACAGAGGCGATTCACAAAACTCAACAGTACTGTTGGCAAGATAGACGCAACTGTTAATCGATTGCAGAATACGTACGCGCAATTGAACAAATCGCTAGGAAGCATGAATGAAACGTTTGCATCCGTCAACGGAACAGTGTTGGAAGTCATACAAAAACTTTCAGACATCGACACAAATCTTGCTGCAGTAGTTTTAACAATGTACACCATGCGTGACAATATGACGGAAATGAATGATTCAATTAGTGACACCATGGTATGGATGAAAGGCATGCTTGATACCCTCCACAATTTTAATCTGTCTCATCATTTCCAAAACGACTCAATAAGGCTTGCTCTCAACAACGTTGATTTGATTGAAACCGTCGGTCTCCTTCTTGATCTGAATGGAACCCTTGTTGGTCTGGGCAGAAATGTCGATGGCATAAATCTGAAGCTTGATACAATGGATGATAAGATGACATCACTAGAAGAAACTCTTGGCCATTTTGAAAATACTTTATCAACAATAGGCACCACCTTTGATTTGTTAAACAGAAGTTTGGGTGTAATGAACCACACAATATCTGACACAAGGGATTCTTTAGGTGCAATGGACGATACTGTTGAACAAATAGAGACGTCATTCGAAGAAATAAATCCATCATTTGACTTTATTGACAAGTCCCTAGAATTTATCAATAAAACATTCCAGTCGGTAAGATTAGATAAACACTTTGTTGATACTACGATCAGGGAGGTAAACAAAACATTATCTAAAATGAACGAAACGGCAATTTCATTGGATGGATCTGGTATAACGCTCAATCGAACAATCAATGACATACAAGGAACATTATCAGAAATTGCAGTTCAAATCTACAATTCAAATGAATCTTTGAGAATCCTAAAAGGTAAAACCAACATATTTGAGGAATCCTATAATATGATGCACAGGGCGATGTCAAATATTGAATCAATTCATGACGATATGACTAAACGGCTTAGCGAAGCAGAGATTTCCCTGGACAAGTCAAATAACTCTCTATATTCTGTAAACAGTTCGCTGGCGAAGATGACAGAGTCGTACACTAAAATGGACTTCCAGCTTCAACGACTTGAAGATTCTTTCAAAAACATGGACGACAGTATGCATGGTATAGGGTCTGCATTTCCAACCTTAACGGGTTCCATTAAAAGTACTCGTGATAAATTAAACGCGTTGAAGAATCGAGTGGCTACGTTGAATGAAAAATTGAATTTGAATGACGTGAAAAGGGATACATCTTCGGAAAGATATAATATTTTAAAAGAAGAGTTTTCTGATTTAAAACAGCAACTTAACCAGCTGCGTTTAGAAGTAGATGGTATTCAGACATTGTCTAAAAGTGTAAGTGGTGATGTTGAAAAGCTCAACAAAAATGTGAACAGTATCGGACTTAATTACGACAAAATTGTTAAGAACTTTGATCTCATGAACAAAACCTTGCCAAACATGAATGATAGATTTAATTCCCTACAACAGTCGACAAAGAAAATCAATAACGATATCCAGACGACGACTTTGAATGTACGTAAAATTGAGGAAGATATTATTAATGAAATTGAAATGTTCAAAGACTATGATAATGTCAACATATCATTTGATGATATACAGGAAGATTTATTGAAACAACTAATAAGCCTAAACACAACAAGTGAAGGTATTATCAAAGAAAAAGATGCCTTTGAAAAATCAAAGTCAGTTATTTGGGATGATGATTTTAGACCACATTTATTGCAAAATGCAACGACTGATGTCAACAGATCAATTATAATGGTGAGTCAAGGTTTCGACAAATATGAAGATGTTCTTTCAAACAGTTTAATGACAATTAATTCGTCGAACCTATTTACTAACACCATGCAATATCTAATTCAGAAAATGAAGGTTACTAAGAAATCGCTTGATACAATAGAACATAAAAATACTGCGATTGAGGAATCGGCTGAAACCCTGAAGAATGACATTCTAAACAAAACGGAAAGTGTAGAAAAGATGATGGAGACCCTCAAAGAAAGACTGGACAAATTACAACTTTTGAAGGATACCTACGGCAATGTAAATGGAACCTTTAAAGAAATTGAACTGTATGATAGTATAGAAGGTTTTATTGAACAGACGAAAGAAACAATACTCAATCTTAAATCGCAGCTTGGTAAGATGAACGGCAATTTCACAAATGTATTCTCCAAATATTCAATCGCCCATACACTTTACAGTGAAGCTAAAATTGATCTAAGCGAAAATGCCTCGAAGTTGCTCAATGACACGACAGATATATTAACAGAGACGAACTACGATTTAACGGAAATAAGCACATCACTGGCAAAAATAGATGAAACAGCATCAAACCTTGCGACTCAACTTGAAAATATAACGAATCTCGTTGAAGATCTTAGATCAAGTCTTATTAACGAAACGGATAAATATAACTTTGTCTCGTCTACAAGACCGGCGCTTGAGAAAGGATTTGATGATGCTCAAAACCCGATTCAGTTAGCAAAAATCGCGTTTAAAGATTTACAGTCGAAAGTTGAAAAGCTGCTTCACATTGGACGTAAAATAAATAACGAGAGTGATTCAATTTCAAACTTAGATGTTACAACGCACGAAGAAGTAAAATTTCTATACATGACTCAAGAAAATCTTACAGTGCTACAGCATGTCGCAGATGTGTTGTTCGAAAACTTTACCAAAAAGCAGGAGGAATTGAACATTTTTAATGAATCCGGACTACCCTTGTCAGTAATAAAAGGGGCTTATGAGGAACTCCAGGTTTCTCTCAACAACATTAAAAAGGCCACAGATAAGATTATTTCAGTTAAAATGGCTATTGAAGATAATCTTTCCCAAATCAACACAACGTTTCGTGATTTAAAGATAATGCTGACGGCTGTACATGAAACAAAGTCCTCCTTCGGTGAAAGTGGGGGTCGTCTAAACACAATCGAAACGGATATAACGGAGACAGAATCTAAAATAGACAATGCAACCTTTCATTTATCGAGAGTTAAACAAGAAATGAACATCATCTCAAAGAATTACACGAACTTTACAGCAACAGACATCGACATTGATGAACTATATATCCACGAAGCTTTGCTCGAAATGGACGAAGTTCTCAGTAACCTAACACACTCACTTGGAGCTGAAAATGCGATAACAGAGATATCAAGAAAATTGTATGGCGAAACTGACCAAGTTCTTAACTTTAATGAGCTAAACAGACAAAACACAGACGAAAAGATAAATGGCGTTGTAAAACCGAATATACACCAAATAAACAATCAGACAAAACGAACACAAGACATCATAGAGGACATAAACGAGAAACTCATGAAAATTGAAATGAGGATTACAAAGGTTAACGAGACCTTACATATCACAAACAAGCAGCTCTTCATTGACAAACAAAAGGAGCTTTTAGCAGATGCAAAAATTCCAAATCTTGACAAAGATGTTATGAAACTCAACGAAACGTTGCAGATCACGGAAACTTTGATTGGGAAGGCTCGTAATACTTTAACAAAAGTAAAAACGGCATATGACAAACTCAGTGATAGACTTATCGAAACACCGACATCCAACATGTCACTTGACGAGATTGGAGAAAAACTTTCTTATTACGAGGAATATATCAATGATTTTGAGAAGGACGTGTTTGAAAGTGAAGTTAGATTAAAAGATATAAATGCCACCATTAGAATGACAGACGGATCACGTTATTCACCATCTGAATCGCTCGTAGACGTACGAGATAGATATAAACATGCAGAAGAAGAAATCGGTAAACTGCAATCAAAACTTCTTAATATCGTTGATAAAGTTATTATTACCGAAAACAAAACATTGGATATTAACAATGATCTTCTACGAATTGAGCAACACCTCAACGGTCTACTTGATATCCAGAACAAACAAGATACATTCGGAAAATCTTTATCAACTTTGCAAAAGGAAATGGACTCAACTGACTTTGATCTCTCTAGTATACTCACAAAACTAAATAAAGAGAACAACGATTTCAAAACTATTCGTGACCGTTTTCAGCACATTAACCAATCCCTGCTTCATAGGACTATGGACGCATACTTTGAAGATCTTAATAAAGCCAATGAAAACCTAACTTTATTATTACATAGTATGGAATATGCTAAAGGTGTATTAAGCCAAACCTGGCCAATCTTTAATGATTCAAAAGAAATTGCCCAAAAGGCTTTTGACTCCGACAATATTCTTTCAGATATTGTTACTAATGCTACTTTGTCGTATGAAACTGCTGTTGAAAATGAAAAGAATGTAGAAAATGAACTGACTGAGATTCAGACCAATCGCAGAATTGTTTCGGCTGGTGTAGATGATATAGACAAGAAGTTAGACAATATTTTGAAAATGTTTGAGCATCAGGAAAAAATAGAGTTTGTGGAGTCTAGTCAAGTCAGGGATTCATTTGTGAAATTACAAAAGAAATTCAACGAGTCAATGGATGCCATAGCACATTTAAGAATCGACCACTCCTTGCTGACAAACAGTTTAGATAATTTGAAAGAATCTATTAATAAAACAGATGATGTTCACATTTCAACACATGCACTTGAGGATAATATAAAAGTGATTAGTCAGAATGTAGATCAGATTGCAGAGCATATTGAGAGAGATTATATGAAATACAAAGAATTAGAAAAACTTTTGTTTGCTCCAGATGGCAAAGTAATTAGCGAAACAGAAAATATTTCAGATATGAAGCAGCGATACGAGCAATTAGGAAAACACATCGATAATATGACTAAAAGTTTAGAATTATTTAATCATCAAATGGCAAAAGATATCGACAGGAAATTGCAAAATTCCGAAGAAGATATTTACGACAAGCAATACCTTATAGATAACTATATTGCCAACACAGCCTTTCTCGAACGATTGCAGACAGAGCTTGCTCAACTTTCCGAACCTGTATTGTCCACGACGAATGACGTTCAATTTATTTATGATCGGCAGAAGAACAACGATAAAACATTTACTCGACTTATCGAAAAATACCACGGTATATCGAATGATTTGATTGCAAATGTTACATCAGACATAAAAGCTGCAATGGAATCAAATGAAGAGGAATTATTATCCGTTAATAATATGAGCAAAAATGTAACTGATTCTTACGATAAGTCAATGGAACTTGTAAAAGGTTACCTAGCAATGAAAGGACAGAATATAAGCTCTACCGAAAAGCTGGTAGAAAATATCAATTTCTTCAAGCAGCTTGTTGAGTCTCTTCCTGTTTTATTAAACAGATCAAGGGAACTGGTAAAGCCAAGTCAAATTAAAATACAGAGAATTAATGCCACGCTTGACAATGTAGATGAACAGATTCAACTTTTAGAAGATTTGCTTAGGGCAAAGGAGAAGAGAGATTACTACGAAAGTCATTTCCCTGGGGAATATTACAACGCTACTAAAATGCTGTTAAATGATGTGAACTTGCTGAACCACAACTCAAAAAGCAATGCTGACAATGTGATTCTTACAGCAGATGAGCTTGACGAAAGGGTTTTACGCCATGACAATATCAAGATTAATGTATCAGCACAAAGAAAAATAATCAATGATATAGCTAATAATATAAAAGACAATAAAGAAACACTTCATGATCTTACCATGCAGCATGAACATTTAAGTCAATTTCTGCTGGCAGAAGACGGAAATTTTATAAGTAAAAATGAAACTATTGAATCGATGAAAAAGAGATATGGTTTACTCAGCAGTTCCTTACAAAATGTGACCGAGAGGCTAGACCATATTAAGGATAATTTATCAAACAAAATGCCAATTATTTTGGACAACTTAGTAAATGATATGGATAGAACGGATATGGCCCTTGACCATTTCGAAAACATCATTTCAACGCTAAACAGGCAGGAAACAATGAAGAACGAACCCGAAATAGGCCTCAAACAGCTAACGAAAAATATGCAGCTTTATAACCAATCATTGGAGAATGCTAAGAATTCACTTAAAGATCTAATTCAACGTTTCAATGGCGTCAGTAATGACAAAATAAAGAACAGAACAAGTGCAATTAATGACTTATATAATGATATCAGAAATCAATTAAAAAGCCAAGAATCAAATCTCACGTCAAGTCAGAGTATACTGACAAATGTAACTAGTGCTTTGGGCGAGCTAAGGGTGGCCGTCTATTCTAACATTTCTGACATAGAAATGCTGGAAAATATTATTACACTGAATCAGTCAGTAAGTGGCATTGTGGAAAATAATATAAATAAGATCAGTTCACATAACGTCATTGCCTCAAAAAATGATGTTTTGTTAAACATTTCTTTGCCGGTTCTATTTGATTACATAGAAAGGCTCAAAGAAGATTTCGAATTAGAAGAAAAAATAACATTCCTTTTAAATTCAACACCTATTATAAAAGACCATATGGATTTTGTGAAAAGACGGCTAAATGAAAGTGATCGGCAACTGAATATATACAAGCAGCAACATAATAATGTTAGTTTCTTAGGTGATGCAGTGCAACAAGTTTTAAAGTCAGAGAAAAGTATACTTTTTACAATGGATGACCAGATTCGCCAAGTTGATGAAACTGGTGAACGTTTGACTATTTACGAAAAGCTTGGAAAGCAGCTTCTTGATGAAACCGAATCGATTGATACTGATATTATAACAAATCATACAAAGTATATTCAACCCAATTTTACAATTGGTCATCTGAAATCTATTGTTTCATCAATTAATAAAACAGTAAACAGAATAAGTGAAAGAACAAGACAGCAGGAGGAAGCCTTAGAAAGGGAAAACAAAACTATCCAAGAATTGAGAACGGAATTTAATGAAATACAGAAGGAAATGGACAACTTCAAAACAGCAAGGGCAAACGGTATAGAAGGCATTTATGAAATATTGTCAATGGAAGATGTGAAGAGCAACCTTTCTGATAAATTCCCTGAGCTAAAAACAAAGCTTGACAGTGTCCTTTCTTTTCTCGGAAAAATGAAAACAAAATTCTCTGACATAAATGATGCCACGCTTATGTCTGAAATAGGACAATTATCTGACAAGATAAACAAAACGTTCAGTTCTTTTCAGTCAACAGACAAAGATTACAATACATTCGCAGATATTTTAGACTTCCTTCAAGAACAACGAGTCTCTCTGCAAGACGCTTTATCAAGAAATTCTTCAGACAAATTTTCATTGCAGACAAGAATTCAAAATATTTCACAAATCAATGAAAGGATAAAACCATATATTAATCCGGCAAAAGAACAGACACAAATTCTTAAAACTAATGAAACAGAAATCAGGAACAAAGTTTCCCAAATCGAACTCGAGTTAATAAACCTGGAACAAAAACTGTTACAACAGCAAATTAAGGATTATATTGAAAATAACTTCCCATTAATTTTAGACACATACAGAAAAGTCAACCAGTCCATCATTTCAACGGAAGATGATGTGATTTTGACATCAGAGAAAGTCAAGAATTTATATTTCAATCTGGCGAAAACCCAAGCATTGTTAGACAATCATGATACACTTGCTATCCCAATAAACACTCTAAGGAATCAGTACGAAACTCAAGTGCAGACATTACAGAATACCACTTCACGGAACGATTTGTCAAAGAATAAATTTCATGACTTGGAATTGAAGATGCTAGCTAGTGCAGAATCAAATGCAACAATAGATGAAATAAAATTAGAATTTTCAGGTCTAAACAACAGTTTAATAGAACTGTTAACAGATACGGTAGCATCGGAAAACTCAATAACAGCAATACAGAACTCAACCAGTACGACACAAGAATTAATAAAATTACTAACAGATGCAATTAGTGATTTTGAAGATGTGTTTGAAAAAATAAAGATAAGCAATCAAAATGTGTCTGATATTGAACATTTATTCACAGAAATAGAGGACAACTTATCAGTTATACACAGAAACGTCTCTAATTTAGTATTGATGGGAAACAATTTGCCAAAACGGTTTGAGAACGTCAACAGTACTGTCCTGCATGAGCAATCACATCTACTTAATGAGAAGATAGAGCGTTTGGTAAACCAGCTAAACAATATAAGTACCTACTTAAACAAGACGGACGAGGCCTTTGAAGACAATAAGGTTGTCATCAATTACCGTGATAAACTAATGAAAACTACCATAGAAAGTCAGGTTCAGTTAGAAAATGTAACCAACGAAGCAGATAGATTATCAGCTATTATTGATAACACAAATGCAGATGTAAAATTAAAACTGGGCGACATAAAACAATTATTAGTGAGCTTAAATACCAATATGGAAAATACGACAGACAAGTTTACCAATGTTCAAGAGGCATTCAAGGAAAGGGAAATTGACGAGTTTATTGAAAACGCTGTTCCTACTCTTGCTTTGAGACGTTCAGACATAGGAAGTGCCTTTAAAGATATCATCGAAAAGATCATACAAGCCAAAACAAAGTTAAACAATGCAACTAAGAGTTTATATGCGGTAGAGTCAGACATGGGAAGATTTCCACAGATTGAGTTTACCTTAGAAGACATAAAAGCTGAAATGGGATTAACAGATATGAAACTGACCGTATTGCACAAGTCAGTTTTAGAGCAAAACACTGGATTTGATATGTTAGAAAAGTTAATTAAAGAAATCGATAGAAATACTTCGATAAATGAACTAAGACGAATATCAGCAGAGCTCGAAAGCAGATTAATCGGCCATGAAGAAAATCTTGCTCTTTTCTATACTTCGATAAACAACATTCTTGATGAAATCCAGACTAAGAAGAATCAAACTAACTTCGTCATAAATTTGCTTTCAAATTATGAAACTTTAACATATAATCTATCATCATTAATAACCAGTCTTGACCAATTACAAGCAGCCACTCTACAAAGCAATATGACACTTGAAAATGCAAGTGTAGAACATAAACGACAAATGGGACGACTAAGTGAGCTCAACACTACATTTACAGATAGTTCAAACGATACTATCACTGCAATGCGTCAAAACATAGATGAGGCTGAAAGACAACATGAGACAGAAATATCTGATTTGAGTCTTCAGCTCAGAAACAAGGTGCACAACGCAATGAGCGATGCATTGAATGCACAGGAACAGTTATCAAAAACTCTTTTTGATAAATTTACGTCATTAGAAGAATTTGAAAAACGACTTTTGACAGGGCAAAACCTTCTAGACTTAGTGAAAGACAGTTTACCACCGGTCAAATCCGAAAATGTCATTGTTTTGACAGAAGGACAAAAACTCTCAGATGCACTTAATGCTACAAGAAGTAAAATTGAACAGCTCGAAAGAATTCTACTACAACAAGAAAAAAGAAATATCATAGAAAACAATCTACCATTTATTTTGGAAAGATACCTTGACCTAAATAATAGGTTTCATGATGCTTTTAATGACCAAGAAAGCATACGTCCTAACATAAGCTATTTGAGAGATACAACCAACAAAATTGGTGCAAGAATAGACAGCATAAACAATATTATCATCGATGTTAATCAACAGGAAACTGCTACAAATAGAATGGAGGATAAAATAACAAATATAAGAGAGGAGCTTTTAGATAGAAACAAAAGCAACAACGCTTTAAATATATTTAGTATTTCACCAGAAGAATTAATCCACAATGATTCTGTACAAATTGCAGAGGTCAAGAATCTAATCGAACGCCTTAATAGGACAATAACTGACAATGAAATTGGAGTTATCGAAGTTGAACAAAACATCATTAAAGTTTCTGATAACATTTCCATCGCAGCTGCACACCTTAGACTTTTAAATATGTCTCTAAATGAATTTGAAAGACTAAAGAACAACGTTGATGAGCTGAGAAACAGTATTAGCAGAACACATAAGAATGCAACGGAATTAAATGAAACAATTCTAAATCTTAACAATAAAATGGCATCATTGACAAACAGATTAGCCTTGTTGGAAAAGCTTTATCAAACATACAATTATGACAGTGCTGACGAAAAAGGGGTGATAGAAACTGCTAAGATAGAATTAAAATCTCTGCAACAAAGCTTAGATAGTGTCATCTCCAAAGTTAAAGACATTGGTGTTAAGCAAAAAGACATGAATTTGAAGATCCAGCAAGAAGTGTCGGATCTTTTGAATCTACGCACAACAATAGCTAATGTATCAGCCCAGCATAATTCGACTTTGACAGATGTTGAAAATGCAGATGCCGCCTTGCAGTCAATTTGGAATTCATTACCGAATGTTAATGTTATTATTGCTGATATAGAAAATAATATAGACACCATGAATAAAACGCTGATAAATGAGTATAATAAAGATAAACTATCAAATGATACCATACCTGCTCTAGAAAGACGATACGAAGATGCTAGAGTTACGTTTGATATGACAAACAAATCTCTCGATGTCCTTGCGGACAACATTAAAGTATTAAAGGACTATATAGCTCAACTGAAGCACAGGATGGATAAGGATTTTACTAACATTAACATATCGATGATAGAGAATGAAGATGAAATAGGAAGACTGGAGGATAGGCTGACAAATATGATATACCATTACAACAATGTGAAGGAAATAGTGTCTTCCTTAGATAAAGAACTTGACTCGCACAGAGTTAAAGGTGAAAACATAACCGTAAAAGATGTCGAAGCTCAGTATAACGAATTCAACAAAACACTCAACGTAATAGAAGATGTTCTGTTTAAGATTCAGCAAGATTCCTATGAAATGGAAGAGCATTTCTATAAAATAAATTCAACTTTAGTCGACATAGACACAGCGTTGGATATTTTTGAAGAACGAGGACAGAAAACAAAAGAAATGGCGAGCGATATTTCAGTAGTAGATTCAACTTTAGAAGAAAGTGATAGCTTTGTTGCAACATTGGACTCAAAACTTGTTCAGCTTAATGAAACATTTGTCAACATGATGGATTTCTATAAAGATGTAGTTGAGTCAACGAAAGACAACAACACAATAGCCGCGGATAAGATCGGGACTCTCAAAGACAAACTGAAAGCCATACATTCGTCTGTCATGGAATTACAGGGCAAGCAAAGCGATACAAAATCAAATTTTGATCATATGAACAATACATTGTTTAAACAAATAGAAACATATACTGATCTTAATAACACATTAGACACTGTTTTGAAGTCCTATAACGGAATTGAAGACAACTTACGCAGCATAAAATATGAACTCAATGTTGTAGAAAATATGAAAAATTCTGCAAATTCATCTATTGACCAGCTGACTTCGTTCTTAAACAATCTCAATGATACCCTGCATAAAGAAAAGGAAAAGTTTGACTTTGTCAATTCCAACTCTAGAGGACTAGACTCAAAACTAAGATCGATTGTCGGACCTCTGCAGGATACAGAACAAACGCTTTCTAACATGGCTGATGTAGTAAACAATACAAAACACGAGGTAAGTGAGGTTGCAGCTAAACTCTACCAGTTCCCAAACATTGCCATTACAGTGGATGGCAACCAAGATGAAATGACTGATATGCAAACAAAACTCAAAAATATGAAGTCTTTTCATGGTGTGCTGAAGTCCAAAGCTAAGGAAATCGCAAATGAGCTTTTACATTTTGGACTCGGATCTGGTGAAATAGAAAAGCTTCGCGAAAACTATATGTTGCTTAACGAGACTATCGAAGAATTACAAAATAATATCACATCTGTTTCCTCTACTCTGAAAAGTATTAATTCTACAACGGCTGAAACCAGAAAGACCGTTGCTGATTTGACAAATACATTAAAGACGTATGAAGAACTGACTAATCAATCTGGCATCGCTTCTTCTGGAATGGAGAAAGTTAAAACAAGTCTCAATGATACAGAAGGTGTCTTGAATAGCGTAGTAGACAGTGTAAATGAAATAGAAACAAACATACACAATATGCATGAATACTATTCGGACATCCAAAATGTGCCTTTAAAAAATAATCTGACGTCTATACTTCAAGAATTGCAACGTCAGAAAGAACGACTTTCAAGTCTCAAGATGCTTAAAGATAATATTACAAGAGATTACATAAAATCTGAACAAGTTTTACAAAAAGGTAATACTAAGTTACAGGGCCCAATTTCTAATATAACTGAACTGAACACTGTTATTGGAAATGCGACCCATATTCTTAATATCACATCGAGTGCAATAAATGAAGTATCGTTAAAAAACGCTGAAATATTTGAGGAAACCGAATCAGTTATTGCCAACATCGACAAATTAGAAAATGAACTGAAAAGTGTCAATGAGTCGTTGTTTGAAGAGAAGCTGAAAAATGACTTCATAAGAGAAAACTATCCAGACATGGAAACACGATTTCTTCTCTTGAATGACGACCTATCTGATTCGAATATAAAAGTCGATACCGCAAATGAAAATGCTAAAACTGTTGCTGCAAATTTAGCAAGCCTGAAGAATGACATAGATTCATTCCATGCGATTCAAGTGTCCCTTGATAATGACAATGCCTCCCTTGTTACAATAAAGAGTAATATAAGACATATAGTAGATGCATACAATAACGTGTCGCGTGCTTACCTGTCTTTGAAACTTGAAGATCTGAAACAGACTGAAAACACATCACTTAATCAATTAAAAACAGGGTTTGACAAATTCGAATCTGTTCTGAATGAAATAAACGAAAATATCACAGCGATAAATGCAGCACTAACAGTCGTTAAAAGCAGCTCTGGAAAAGTAAACGCAAGTATTGTGGACTTTAATGAAACACTTGCCATGTACAAGAATGCAAACGAAATCCTTCAAAATCAGCTGGATACACAATTACTGTCAAATATGACAACAGCTCAGCTTAAAGCTACAATTACTCAAACACAGAATGACTTCGATAATATCAACGAGAAGTTTGAAGCACTTTTAAACTTCAGTCACATAACGGATCCAGAAATCTTACAAGCAAAAGCATCAATTGAAACCCTGATGGGGCGTGTGCTTGACAAAATGAAACAGGTACACGGTGAAGTGGGTGGAATTTCAGAAAAGGGTGAAAAGAATAGAGCGAACATCAATGAAATTCAAAGGCACCTTAACTCAACAAAGACCTACTTACAAGAACTTAAAGAGCACGTTTCAGCAGCAAATACTACTGCAGGAAATGTAACCCGACAATTTGACCTGATACAAATGGGCCAGCAAGAAACCAACAGGACAATGCACCAACTTCAACCTGAGCTGAAGGATTTAATTGAAAAAGTCAATAATCTGTCGCGTGCATATCAACGTGAACAGAAGAAAATCGACTTCATGGCAGATAACAAGCCTATAATAACACAGGCATTTGAACAACTGGACGAGCCATTAAAGAAAGCAAACAACCATATATCCAAATCTGAGAGAAATCTTGCCGACCTCTTGTTTAACATCAAAGAAACAGATTCAAGATTAGAAAAGTTTAGGACACTTAACATCATGGCTGATTCCGAAATGAGCAAATGGACGACTATGAGTAACGATATTAAAGGACTTTCGATGGATTTTATAGAAGCTAGTAAGTTATACAATCAAATCAAAGGAGAAATACCTTTATTAGATAACAAAAATATGAATCAAGACGAACTGGAAAGAAGGTATGAGCATATGAATTCCAGCATTCGGAATATTAGTAGTGTTATACGCAGCGTCGTTGAAAAACTTCAAAGAATTGACGCCGACGTGTTTGAAACTAGTAAAAGTGTACAAGATTTGAATAGTGTGATGAATGTGTTTAAGGAGCTGCAGACAGAATCAAAGAATACCAGGCAAACACTTTCCGAAGGCCAGTCAAAACTTTCATCTCTTCAACATACAGCAAATGAGACCAGTGCACTTGCCAGCAACCTCCCTCGTGTTATCAAAGAAATGGAGGCGACTTACCAACCCATTCACGATGAAAACTGGGGAAAAATCTTACCAACCGCTAAAAGTAACGTTTCCGACATACATTTGACTCTGGCATCAACAGAGGAAAAACTGAACACTGCTATGACTGGACTTGACAACATACAAAGCGATTTCGTTAAAGTTGAAGACGAAATACAAAATAAAATTCTTCTAAGAGAAACCGCAAGTGACCAAATAAAAGCCTGGCAAAACGAATTGAACTCTGCTAAAAGTGGTATTAAAACTTCAGACCAGAAGATAAAAGAATTAGAAGCAAATGTACCAAAGATTAATCAAAAGGCCTACGCCACTGAAGCACTGTTGAAGACTACAAATTCATCGCTTTTCCTGGAACTTCAGAAACAACTTTTGGTGAATCAAACACTTCCAGATTTGAAACAAAAACATCAAATTGTGAACGAGACATTCGTTATGAACTATCCGGACGTAGACACACTTACAGCTCAATTAAACAACGTTGCGGGTATCATTGATAAAATCAAGAAGAAGATGGCACATTTTGGTTTGACAGATGCTGACAGTTCCCTTGGTGCTTGGTCGCAGTCAATTCAACGACTCAATGATACAGTTACTGCTATAATCCAGAAGAACATAATCTCTGGACAAAAGTTGCAAGTACTAAGAGAAAAGCTCTGGTCAGACATGCCGTTGTACACAAAAGAAGAAGCGTTGCTGGAAGTGAAAAGACGTCTAGAAGAATACAACAAAACGTTAGATGAAATACGAGCTAATTCTCATGAGATCAAAATAAAGTTAGGAGATCTTGGAAATACGGTTCAGAAGATGACTGGTGAGGTGACGGAGAGAGACGTCATGCTAACAACAACACCAGCTACAACAACCCCTTCTGGACCACCTGATTGTAAGTTGTTGCTTTTGTCAGTTCTATAAAAAAAGATATATTAGTTTAAGTATTTCTTTGAAAAGGACATATCTTCCGTCGGAAATTCATAATCTCTTTTTGTTGTTTTACAAGTTTGTTATTAATTATAATTTTCCAATTCAATGCGATATATTTAGACTTTTCATTAATAAGTATTTTTATCTGGTATATTAACATTTACTTAATGTTACATTTTTAATTCAGGGTTATCTTTCACGAGTACTGGCGGAGGGGTCATCGGTCGCCACTCGGCGCATGCCCAATGCTCGGTGTCCAACCTGGAAGACTGGAGCGCAATGACCATAAAGCACGTGAATAATGAGGGGACAGAGACTCCGGTAGCGATGTGGAAACTCGGACGTGGTAAGGACGTTATAGCATTGAAAAGAGTGTGCCAACATCTTGGCCTTTATTTGACTGACACAGTGATGGGTTAATTGGATGGGGGAAGGTTACTGGGTTTGGGTGGGTCAACCCGTCGAAATACGCCTTCAATGGCAATGGACCTGCAATGGTATCATGGAAGCGTGGGGATTAGTCTTCTCTTAATACTTGCTGACCTATGGCAGTACAGAAAGTCCATGCGCATAAAATGCGAGTAATTGTATTATGACCTTCCCGACTGTCCCGACAGTCCTGTTTACAGTACACACACTGTGATCGCGCAAGCAATGTGTTAGCTTTTCGTCATTTTTAACCCTCTATTAAAACAAATAAGTTTCGACTTTTATTATAATCAAAATTTAGTGGTCTCTTTGCTCGCCCTTCCGTTTAACAAATTTCAGTAACTAATCAATGATAAATGTTTATTTAAACTTAATTTATTAAGATAAGTTTGCTGTCTTTCAAATTAGTATCAAGTTGTTTTACGTCTAGCGCTGCTTGTTATAATAACCCCGCATCCCGCGAGTGTAATACAATATACTTCAGATCCTCCGAGGAATCGGGTTTGCGGGTACGATTTCCACCATTATGACTTATAGAATAAAATACAATATTGTATTGACGCTTATAAAAAGTCAGTATCACACCAGCA
The DNA here is from genome assembly GCA_007844125.1 of Sinonovacula constricta. Lineage (NCBI taxonomy): Eukaryota > Metazoa > Mollusca > Bivalvia > Cardiida > Solecurtidae > Sinonovacula > Sinonovacula constricta. The sequence goes on from CM017563.1 coordinate 30,711,675, forward strand.
CAAGTAAGGTCATATTGGCTACGTCATTGCAGGTGGAAGTCCACTGACTGTAGAATAAGATTAAGAAAACAATATACATAGAAAATGCTACGTTATGAAACAAACACAACAAAAATTATGACGTTGATTGTTTGTAACTGAACCTAAGCACCCAACAGCAATAAAACATGACAAGATCCTATGAACACAGGAACATATATTAAAATTTTAAAAGGCATCATAAAGATATCTAAAAAATAGAGCACAACGGAACACAACTGTAGCTATTTATCAGCGAACCAAATTGTATAATTGTATAATTGTTTTCCCAGGGGCACGAGGACGTCGACAGAACCGACGTATCAAGGTATATAAACAAGAGACCGGACAGGGAGGGACGCTCCACCTCAACATCACGTCTCTACAATGCGCAGACGAAGGAACGTATTACTGCGCCATCGACACATTTTCTATGTGGCCACTAAACACTGAAATCAAAGTATCTTGTAAGTAATCGTTTGTTTGATGGGTTTATCTTTTACTATCAGGCACTTGCGAAAGATTGAAATATCTTTCAATCATGTTTTTTTACAGAAGTAGCCCACTGCGATAACATGTATTTTAACTTCGAAGGGGATTCCCGTGGCCGTGGCCCGTGGCGTAGTGGTAGAGTTGCCGACTTGTAACTCCTCTGACCGCTTACCCTCTCACCGTGTGGGTTCGAGTCCCGGTCGGTACGAAGGACTTAATGTGGGAAGGTCTTCCAGCTGATTTGAGATGCGCCTATGGTTATACCCAGACATTTGTTTGAGGTCTTCCTCCACAAAATATCTGGACGTCGCTATAATGATCATAATTGGTCGCTGCGATGTATTTAAAAAACAAAACAGTAATGCTACTTATCCTTTTTTGCTGCCTCACTTTAGCTGCTTCCTCTGTTATTGCAGCAAAGTTTTTTTTCTGCTTCTACTTATACGTCTATTTCTCCTATGTTTGCCTGCAGCCCCTCCGGAAGACAATCTACATGCGGAATTCCCCACGGAAGTGTTTGCGGAGAAGATTACCAACTTTTCTTGCATTGGAAACCCAGGATATCCAAGCGGAAAGATCATCTGGAAAGTAAAAGAGCCGAAAGAAAAGGATTTCAAACTCTTTGACTTCTACAGGTACGTTGTGTTTAACTTCTTGGTTTATATTTGTATGACGATATCCAGTAGTTCCTTATGTATAATACCTTGACACAATGCCCAAATAGAACCCCGGACATTTCGCGTTCTTCTTTACTTGAAGTTAAATTATAACCCACCCTGTTATGGATGTCTACTATTTCAAAAAGCGATTTTTACGAGCTGGTATGCTTTCCATTAAGCGAACCTAGACCCATTCTCACTAAAGTCAGATCTTACAAAATGTAACGGCCCGCAAATACCGTCTATGAACAAGAATGGTTATCCCCGATTGCCATTTTTATAACAGCCAATCACAGAGCGTAATGCATAACGCTTTCGGTAAGAGTCGCAAAATGACCGCTACCGATGATGCAGTAGAAAAGTCACTTATTTTAAGTTTGTTCTGCAACTGCTTGTTAGTTAACATTCGACCTGAAGATGTTACTGATGTTGAAACAAATGGGAAACCGCATAAAACGCACCTGTCTTCAGTAAGATAAGTCTTGCGCGGAGTGTCCATGTTTACATTTCTTTGTAAATGGGAGCAGCCATTAAAATGATATGTTCGGAACGCTTTGGATCATCATTTACATTTGCCATTTTGTAGGCGAGGATCTGATTGGTTGGGAAGGTTTTATTGATTCGTCGTCAGATCCTGATAGCGGAGCGGTTTTTCAGGATATGATTTTAATCAGGTTTAACATCGCACTGACTCAGAAATAATCACATCAGCGATGAATTCTTGTATTCCGTAGGTAATGTTCTTGTAGAGAGACAAATGACCGAGTAGAACCTGGCAGATTACTGGAATGTGCGTTGCTATGAAAATCAGAAACATGATCATTCATAATACAATTTCAATAAATATAATTTGTAAACTACAGAGTAATTTTCTCATACAGACGTCACTGACATTATAAGTGGGTGTTTTTACAACTTTATTTATTGTTGCATAGCCAGTCCGTACTTTGCAGAGCGGATCCAGAATTATTTTGGGGGGTTGGTGGGGGTGGGGGTGGGGGTGCATCCCCCATTTCCCCATATTCCCATGCCCCCATACTGGATCCATTCCTGCAGCCAATGGTATCTCGTTATCACGTCCTTAACAGCTAATTTCTTAACCCTTGGTATCTTTTTAGAATGTCCTTCGTAAATGTTTTTTTCTGTCCTTGATAACTAGGTCTTCGTTTCTTGATAACAAGTTCTCCGGTCCTTGATAACTAGCACTTATGTCCTTAATAGATAGTTCTTCTGTCCTTGATAACTAGTTCTTCTGTCCTTGATAACTTGTTCTCCACCAGTCCTTGATAACTAGGTCTTCGGTACTTGATAACTAGTTCTTCTGTCATTGATAACTAGTTCTTCTGTCCTTGATGACATGCCACAATGTCCTTGATAAATAGTTTCACACAGTCCTTGATAAATATTGTATTCATTGATTGGTTGTGATAATTCATTATTTTGTCCCTGGTATCTTGTTATCGTGTTCTAAATGACTGGTTATTTATTCTGTCTTCGATAACCACTATATTTTCGCTGTTCTTCTAGCGCCAAGTCCGTGGTATCTGACCGTGACTGTATCCGTTCGGAGACAAACACCGTCACCTTCCAGTTCAATATGACGTGGAACAACACACAGATCCGCTGCTACATCGAAAACACGGACTTTTTCGCACAAGGAGTCATTCGAATACTGCCATGTAAGTCAACAGGATAAAGATATAATAATAATAATAATAATAATAATAATAATAATAATAATAATAATAATAATAATAATAATAATAAAATAATAATAATAATAATAATAATAACAGTTTACTGGGGCGCACGTTCTAGCAAGACTTTTTGCGAAATATTTCGTATGTCTTGGTGATGTCCTGGCGGGTCTTTTTGGTGAAATGAGCGATGGATTCAGAGTGTAAACAATTGCAAGCAATAATAGACATACCTGTACAGCAGGAATTGATGAATTTGAAGCCGATTAAGTTTTACCCTTCAAAGAAACAAAAAATATATTAACTGTAAATAATTAATTGTACTAAAAGAATTTTGACATCCTGCTGTTTGAATGTGTATCTGCACCGGGTAACGGCCAGTGCAAGTATATATTCAGCTATGTTTTCGTTTATTTTAATATACGTGCGGCAAAATGCAATTTCATTTATCATAAACGTGAGGCATATATTTCGTTTACATTATCATTTCAGTTGACATATACGTTCTAATGTCATTTATATTTTACATATTCCAGTTGACATCTGTAACAAGCATAGTCTGAATCAGGCGATGAGCCACCCATACACGCCCCATAAGTACATCATTTGTGGCCAGGAGCTTAACATCATGAACTGTCCCGGAAACACGTGCTTTGATGACAAGGAAGGGCTCTGTGGACCTTGTAAAGCCGGATGTACGTAGCTCTTGTGGTGCTTTGATTGTATTAAGTGTTTGCGTGTGTATGTGAGCGAGTGGGTGAGAATGCGCGTGCGTGTGCGAGCGCGTGTATGTTTATTCTCGACTCGGCGTTAAAACATATAAGTCACATACGCAGAAAGCGTTTAATCGATCTTCTAAATATTTACTGTAAACCTGTCTTGACGTCTTGTTCTGATATTGACGAAAACGATTGAACATGTTCCTGTTGATTTTAAAACTTTAAACAACGCCTTTTTTAAGAAGTCAATGCAGGGGCGGATCCAGACACTAAATTTGACCTATTCACAGTTCCGGATGGGGAATCATGTAGTCAGTCCTAGGTCCCATTCAAATGTAAAATTGTTTCATTGTAAAAAAAGAACTACTGTTCAAATGACATACTTTGTTTCCAAATGTAGCAAACTTCACGAGAAACATATGCACACATAACCACATTTGATAAAACAACATGAAATATATGTGCCTAGCTAACATGCTTAGCAGGGGTTGTGGTCAAGGCGTGAAATCAATTATTTGAGGCCTTTGAAAAAAATAGCTTCAGGAATTTTGACCGTTGCACGTGGTATGGATCCGCGGCTGCTATGTATGAACAAAATACTCGATTAGGTTATTAGAGCATATTTTGGTGAATTGAGACGTCATTTTGCCTGATTTAGGAACATTTTTTCTTCAAAGTTGGTTACGGTCATCCAGTAACAATGCATATTTGCGGAGCAATGCAAAATAGACTATAAGCTAGATTTTTTAAAAAAAGTTTCCCAACAAATGCGCACTAACATTTAATGCCTTATTTTATTCAATTTTAAAATTGTTTGTATACAGAAAACAACAATACAAAACGGTTTTATTATCTAATAAATGTAATTTGAAACAGGGTAATCAGCAAATTAAACTGAAAAGGAAATATGACAAAGTCCTATGAGCATTGCAACATGTACCAAAACTTGACAAGGCAACGGCCAAAGGTATTCACATGCCAGCCAAATGTAAAAGTAATTTAAACGTACAAACATTTCTGCGATGAGTCATGATGGTGGTGGTGATGGTGATGATGATGATCTTAATGATGATGATGATGATGATGATGATGATGATGATGATGATGATGATGATGATGATGATGATGATGAGAATGACGAGGATGATGATGATGATTGATGATGAGGATGATGTTGCTGATGATGATGAAGAATATTAGTTTCATCACAACATCCCGGTTAGCTTTGTGCAACAAGAATTCTATGGGTACATGTTTTTCTGTATTATTACCACAATGTATGTCTTTTATGGATAAATCCCTCAATATAATAGTCAAATATATAAAGGATGCATATAAATTGGGGGAAAAACATAAATAATTTTGAGAATGCATTCAAGTTTATTTTATTCCTTTTCAGCAAGCGACGATCCTTGTATAGGAAAACCTATGTATACAGCAGTAGCCCACGAGCACGACTGCAAGAAATACTACATGTGCATGGGTAACACGAAGAAAACAAACAAATGCCCCAAGGGTTATTTCGCGCCAAATGTTCCCGGTAATTGCGTATTGGCATATGCGCAATCTTTCTGTGAGCAGAAGGAGGCTGGTTAATGTAAGCACTTCCGTTAGCGCGTTTTTTCAATATGTTAAAAGCAATTTAATCATTGCCAAGAGATCATTTAAATAGAGTGATAACTAACAAAAAAGTATCAGCCTTTACCTACAATTATAGCATCAAAATGGTGTGAAATCGTTGTCGCCTAGCTTGAAAGGTCGACATCGTCATGGCGTTCTGTCACGGATGATACCTGTTGCTTGAGTAATGGCGTTTAGATGGATTCAAGGTTAATGTCTGAATTTCCCTCTGACATGATACACGGAATGAAGTGTAGCAGAAGCAATGATATTGCCACTTGATAAATGACAGTCTGCACATAAAGTTGATCAATTTTGTTGTAAAGAAAGAAGTCGCTTGACATGACTCAAACTATGACAAAATAACCACGAGAAATGCGGGACATATAGCATGCATTGCATACGTTGACTATGGAACAGGTGTTTTCGATCCAGGTCCGCAATTTGAAGCACATTAGCTGACAATTGTGTTTAAATATCTGGGACAAATAGCTTCTGAAAATAACTGACATAGCTCAAGCTACTAAATTAAGAACAGTGTGTTCTTGTGTGAAGTGAATAGTGTACCGGAACGAACTCAGTTTACGTAACGTAAAATTGTTATGTATGCAAATTGTTGACGTTTGATTGAAAGATGAGAAAAGGTTCAAAAAGGTCCGTCTGTGTAATATTACGTCTGGATTTCAGAGCCACGCTAGTTTCTGACGTTAATGCTATTAATGACGTTTATGGCGTTAATTATCCTTACAAGTGAAAACGTCGGTAAAATGACGTTTCGTTCTGCAGCTAGAATGTGCCATTACTGACGTCAATCAAGGTGGAATAGACGCTTCGTTGAACGTTTAAATGCGAAATAACCGTTAGATTGACGTGAAGGATTCTGGAACAGTTTATTAAATTTTCATCAAACAAACCTTGAAGTTATTTTAATAAAATAAGCCTATATCTAGCTGGCAACGCATGAAAGACATGAATGAGTGTGCTGAAGTTCAATGTTAATTATTGGATATTCTAAATATATTTTATACATAGTGTACAGCATATTTTGCTCTAATATATATTGTTTGTATTTTCTTAAAGCTGTTATCCGACAGTTTGATCAAACATATTTTCGTTAAATATCTTAACAAACTTTTGTTACCTAAACAGATCTCGCAAAATGATTTTTCCTGATGTACTACACCTATCTGAAAAGTGAGCCATAACGTCGCAATCGTATTTGCAAAAATGTATTTCCTATCTAAGCCACGCTGCACAGTTAGCTATTTTTAAACTAAGAAAACCACGTGGCCTCTTATATTTAAGCTCATCAACGTCATCCGCTGTGACGTCGATGTCTATTTTTAGCAGGAATTCAAATCGTTCTTATTTTTAGATGTGAAAAGGATGGACATATAAGTGTTGGTTAAGGTGTTTTGCTGTTCGAAAAGTGAGATACTGTTGTAAATTGTCAAAGTTTAGACTAAGGTAAAAACAAATCTGCAGAACTTATGTACAAATACCCCAAACAGAGGTCAGATAGTGTACATATTTTAAATACAGGCAAACTTTCGGATACCACCTTTAATGCAATAGAACATAATGTTTAAAGGTATACACCTACATCTATAAACGAATAATGTTTCGTAAAAGAATTGTCAGTATGTAAGTCTCCTATGTTTATGCACGGTGCATTTTTAAGCGTCTCTTTCTTATTTATGAAAACATTTTTTTTTCTAAGCTTGTTGATTAATAGTATTTTGATGACATTTATGTAATGGAGTCGGTTCGTTAATTACAGTTAACCTGTAAATGCTGTCTGCGCGGTTTATAATCACGTCACAGAAGCTTAATTTATGGTTATTTACCAGTATACATATTTATATTATTTAGCTTACTAAGACTACGTGTTAATATACGTATGTCCATTGCTGGATTATCTGCACTTTTCGAGGGTTTACTTTTTTGCTGGAGTGTCCGCTGTGTAAAGAAAATAATATACTGCTATTTGAAACTAGTGATAAAAAAAAAAAAAAGAACTCGAGCTTTTATTGCCGCTGAAATTCTTTTTTAAACTTAAAGTGCTTTTTTTATATACTTATTGCATTTTTTCAGACATACGGGATTTTGTAAGAAAATCATGTCTTTATTTGTTATACTGACTATATTTTACTAATATATACTAGTATAAACATTTGATTAATTTACGCATTTCAATCATTTTTGTCGTAATGAGCAGAGTACTTTTCACAGCAAAATTATTTCACGTTGAAAGTAAAAGCCACCCGTCATAGCAGTGTTCCGGCCCTTTTATCTAAAAACACTTCTCCTTGTGGTTGGCCTGCAGGGTTGATCATTCCCTACGTGTCAATAGTTGGTTTCCAGCCTTGGTGGTGGGCCTGCAGGGTTGATCATTCCCTACGTGTCAATAGTTGGTTTCCAGCCTTGGTGGTGAGCCCGCAGGGTTGATCATTCCCTACGTGTCAATAGTTGGTTTCCAGCCTTGGTGGTGGGCCTGCAGGGTTGATCATTCCCTACGTGTCAATAGTTGGTTTCCAGCCTTGGTGGTGGGCCTGCAGGGTTGATCATTCCCTACGTGTCAATAGTTGGTTTCCAGCCTTGGTGGTGGGCCTGCAGGGTTGATCATTCCCTACGTGTCAATAGTTGGTTTCCAGCCTTGGTGGTGGGCCTGCAGGGTTCGTCATTCCCTACGTGTCAATAGTTGGTTTCCAGCTCCTCTAATCTTTCCTCAACCATAGCCATCGTGACACTCTTTCGGCAGCAACTCCGCTCCTGTTTACCGCTGATTTCCTCTGGTTTCCATTTAACATAATGACAGTGAGGAATCTCCATACGGACTTCGCATCAATTCCCCTGGCACCCACTTCCACCCGGAATAGCGAAGTAAACCATCCCTTTTCCCTACACTGCTTTGTCCGGACAATTAGACTGAATCAGCAGTTAATACAGGCCTGTGGAAGTTAGGAGCAGTTTAATGACATTAGAAGCTAAATTAAAACAGCACAGACACATAATAACGTAAAATTGCGTTTCTACTGGACGTTTAATTACCGGAGAAGACAATGATTAAACAATAAAATAATTATCTTTTTACAAAAACATAGAAAAGTAAACAATTGTTTATTCTTAACGATTTTTTTTAAATACGTAAGAATTATTAAATACAAGCTTAAACTTTGACAATTAAAAATGAACATTGTTAATATAAACAGTGTTTTATCTTTTATAATAAAACCTCAGATTGTAATTAAATTATTTATATTAAAAAGACGTTTCTTTTTCAGGTTGTATTAATGGATTAATTACCTGTACATATTACGGTTTATTGTTTGATTGCACTTAATTTGTAGTATCATAGTCATTTATTTTATGTGTGTATTTGAAAATGAAATATCATTTGTCCTTACACGTCCATTCGTCATTTATTTTCGTTTATTTATTTTCATTTTTCTTTCTTTCACATTTAGTCATTTTAAAAATATCACTGTTGTAAGTCTCATAATTTGGCTCATCTTGTTGAAACAATACACGTTGTTTGTAATAATTATCATTATAATTATGTATCTAAAATTAAGTCTATATACTTGTATATACCATGTTCATAGTTTTCAACGGATAACACAAAGGTAGTGAATGTTAGTTTAGAATCAGCTGTCTGTTGAAGTCATTTTTTATAATTATAAATATTAATAAACCTATAAAATGAACTCAAAATAAACGACTTGTGTCATTCCAGTGATGTTTATTTTATCTCAAAGATATCCGGCTCTTTGTTGAAAAAAAGTCATAACGATGATGATGATGATGATGATGGTAATGGTGATGATGATGATGATGATGCAAAAGAAAACGAAGAAAAAAGAAGAAGACAAAAGGGAGAAGAAGAAAAATAAGGAAAGGTAGAAGAAGAAAAAGAAAAGAAAGATACACATCTTGGTTTGATATGCTCAAATATCAACCACTATATGATTGGAGCCACATATTTATAGACATCTTAGTTTGATATGCTCAAATATCAACCAGTATATGATTGGAGCCACATGTTTATACATATCTTGGTTTGATATGCTCAAATATCAACCAGTATATGATTGGAGCCACATGTTTATACATATCTTGGTTTGATATGCTCAAATATCAACCAGTATATGATTGGAGCCATATTTATAGACATCTTAGTTTGATATGCTCAAATATCAACCAGTATATGATTGGAGCCACATATTTATAGACATCTTAGTTTGATATGCTCAAATACCAGCCAGTATATGATTGGAGCCACATGTTTATACATATCTTGGTTTGATATGCTCAAATATCAAACAGTATATGATTGGAGCCACATGTTTATACATATCTTGGTTTGATATGCTCAAATATCAACCAGTATATTATTGGAGCCACATGTTTATACATATCTTGGTTTGATATGCTCAAATATCAACCAGTATATGATTGGAGCCACATGTTTATACATATCTTGGTTTGATATGCTCAAATATCAACCAGTATATGATTGGAGCCACATGTTTATACATATCTTGGTTTGATATGCTCAAATATCAACCAGTATATGATTGGAGCCACATGTTTATACATATCTTGGTTTGATATGCTCAAATACCAACCAGTATATGATTGGAGCCACATGTTTATACATATCTTGGTTTGATATGCTCAAATATCAACCAGTATATGATTGGAGCCACATGTTTATACATATCTTGGTTTGATATGCTCAAATATCAACCAGTATATGATTGGAGCCACATGTTTATACATATCTTGGTTTGATATGCTCAAATATCAACCAGTATATGATTGGAGCCACATGTTTATACATATCTTGGTTTGATATGCTCAAATATCAACCAGTATATGATTGGAGCCACATGTTTATACATATCTTGGTTTGATATGCTCAAATATCAACCACTATATGATTGGAGCCACATGTTTATACATATCTTGGTTTGATATGCTCAAAAATCAACCAGTATATGATTGGAGCCACATGTTTATACATATCTTGGTTTGATATGCTCAAATATCAACCAGTTTATGACTGGAGCCACATATTTATAGACATCTTAGTTTGATATGCTCAAATATCAATCAGTATATGATTAGAGCCACATATTTATAGACAGCTTAGTTTGATTTGCTCAAATATCAACCAGTATATGATTGGAGCCACATATTTATAGACAGCTTAGTTTGATATGCTCTAAAAAGAGAAAATGCAAGGCTATACATCATAGTTATTAGCGGTAAATTGTCGAAATAACCATCGCAAAAAACACACAATCGAATCGAGAAGAAATAGGTTGAATAAAGAAAATGTTATCATACGAGCTTGCATTTTCTTTGTTCAACAATAACATTGTGTTCTGTTAATCATACCATCTGCTTTATAAAGAAAAATGTTGTTTAATGTTAATATTGTTTTGTTTTTCGGAAATGGAATTTGCGTTCGAGTGTGGGTGTTATGTTACCATAAAAATATTATTTTTAAAATATAAATGAAAAATTTTAGAATATAAATATACAATTTATCTCAAATATTTTTTTCCGAATTTTGCAACGTTCCACATGCCATACGAGGCATAAATCCCCACTCGTCATTGCAAACAGGTAATTGCTAGCTGAGCCACGCTGCTATTTTTTCAACTAAGGAAACCACGTGACATCTTTGGTTATTTGAGAAAAAAATCTTCGGTCCAAACTGTCGGATACCACCTTTAAATTTCGATGGACCATTAGATTGAGTCTCATTTAACACCACATTTTTCAATATAAAAATGTATTTCTTGTCCGAGCCATGCAGCACAGTTAGCGATTCTGAAACTAATAAGAGTACGCGATCCCTTACTTTTTGAATCAGTTACATGATCATCCGGGTAACCAGCTCTGACGTCGATATCTATTTTTAGCTGAAATCTCCATCGTGCTTTGTTGAACCAGAATTTTCACACATACGAATATGTGTTGAATTCGTACTAATTCCTCAAACCATGTGTGACAAATTCGTACGAATATGTCACAAGTAGGTGTTGTGAATTTTTCTAACCCCTTTTGGGAGACACCTGTTGGTTCTTACGTATATTTCCACAACTTAAGTCATAAATCTGTGAAGAATTCGTACGATAATTTCACACATAATAAAAAGGTTTATGCATATGATCTGGGTCTGTGTTAGGTTGAAAGAACAACATATCAGTTCCAGCTTAATTTAAAAAAGTGTGTGTGTGTTTTGTCAAGGTCAGATGAGAACGTTTTGTATATGTTTCTATCTGTGGTATTGTAGTTAAGAGTATAAGGGCCGATTCTGAGCAAGTTTCTTCACCTATGTATTAAAGTTATTGACCAAGCAACAATCATAAATATAACAGAATAGAACAATAACACACCTTCAACATGGAAAAAAAACTTCGACGATAATTGACGCCAGACTTTCATAGTTGCAGGGTAGGGAAGCTAGATGTCATTTTTAATTGAAATCGATTACCCCTTTACCTTTTCCTTCAATCTACAGAAAATAAAATTACCTTCGTTGTGTTAGTTTTTTTTTATCTCAAAATACATTTACTATTACAATTATCCTTAATCTAATTTTCAAGTTATGTTTTCTAGACGGGACGGAGTAATCTCTATATTAATATACACATTATTCTGTATAGTTTTATAAGTCTTTAATTCAAACGTTAATTTGACCAGAAGTGCAAAAGGGGAAAAACAGGGTAATGTTTCATTAATATTATCGAAAGTTTTTAATTTTGCTACTGATTTGCAATGAATCGTTCCCAAAGATATATAATATAAAGTAAATTTTTCTTTTTGGAGATAGTAGGAAATGGATTTGTATAAATAATCTTTTGAGGAAGCCTAATTCGGCACTTCCGTCAGGACTACATTATTATTATGCGTATCGGCAAGCCTCGTGCTTTCTGATTTTCTTAGCCTCGCATGATAACATTTATCTATATCAACATTAACCTGGTATTCTCTATATAACTTTCTCTCAATGAGTACATTTTAAGTTGCAGATTTACTACAATACTACAGAATACTACAATTTTGACTTTTGCCCTTTCAAGTGAAATATTTTTTAAAAACAACCGAGAGTCAGCAGGCCCAGATTTACCGGAGGGAGGGGGCGAGGGGGTAATGCCCTTTCCGCCCCCAGTCGGTCCGGTTATACATTTTTTTTCTCGACCCTTATTTTTTGACCAATGGTTTGTAGACCGTGTAGAGATAATCACGTGTATCTCAGGCTCTCAGTGTGTCCTATATATAGCCTCCTAAGTACTTAAATTAAGGCCACTCGGCCCCCTGCTGCTAGCCAGACCCATGACACTTGTACAATATCCGTTTTGTGCATTCGTTGTAAACTGTCCCAATAACGAACTTTATCGGCACTCCTCTGCGGTGATGCAGACGTTATTAGCCAAGGTGTTCCGATTGTTAGTCACCTTGCATCCCAATCAAGAGAGGATTTACTATGTTCTTTAAGTTACTTTTTCAAATCATTACAAAATGGTTAAAAGGTGCTAACAAGAATTGTGTTGTTTTATAGTACGTAGATCTTTTGAGAAAATATATTGCGGTCACAGCTTTGAGACTGATTATGACACAGAATAGAGCAAACATGCAATTTTAGGTTATATAAAACAAACAAACAAACAAACAAAAAACCCACAAGAAATGTCGTTGTAAACAGACATATGCCCCCGAAGTCATGTCCAGTAAAGCAAATTTTGTAATTGTCATGGAGGTATTTGAGTTATTAAAAAGACAAAAGCATTAGATTTATGAATATAACCATATTAAATTGTTGGCCTCTTATCATTTGTTTTCAATAGGCAAAAATACGTCAAATAAAAATAAAATAAAATAAAGGCTGTCTTGTGCTCCGTTTTAAGCAATAACCAAGGGTTGAAGAATTATGTACCAAGTTGCAAAAAGAGACCATGGAAGATATATTGCTAAGTTGGGAGTTATTTTACAATTTAGTGATCTGCAGCTGTAGGAAGCATCATGTGTAGCAAAGGTGGTAACCGACAGTTTGGACCAAAACTGTTTTCATTAAACATCTATTATAACTACGATCGACACCAAATGATGACATTAATGAACTATGCCACCGATGGTTTCTTGAAGCAACGGCTAGACAAGTGCCTGTCTCGGGTCCACTACTTTTTTCTTTTTAATATACATTTATGTACACCTATATCAATCTTTTTAATAAAATACATGCGAATATAGTTTAAAATTTAAAAATAACATGTAGGAGTACTTAATTAATAAAGAACTTAATTAAGAGATTGCATTTCTTGTAGTCTCCAAAGGGATGTTTTGTATTAAGCAGCCAACTTGTCTTAAGCAGCCAATTTTCGTCAGTCCCTTGGGTGGCTGCTTAATGCAAGTTTGACTGTATTGTTATCTGAACAGATCTCGCAAAATATTGTTTATTGACGTCCTACACCTGTCTGACAAGTGAACCGTGGCGTCATAATCGTCATTACAAACATGCATTTGCCATCTAAAGCCATGCTGCACAGTTATCTATTTATAAACTAGGAAAACTACGTGACCACTTATGATTTAGCTCATCCACGTCATACGCTATGACGTCGATGTCTATTATTAGCAGGAATCCCAACTGTTCTTGTTTATAGATTTGAAAAGACGTGTTGATTAACGAGTTTTATTGCCCTAAAATTAAGATTCTATTGAAAATCATCAAAGCTTAGACTGAAAAATGTTGTATTTTTCTGCAGAAATCATGTACAAAAACCCCAAACAGAGATAATATATTGTTACTTATAATAGATATAGACAAACTACTGGATACCACCTTTAACAATTTGAGCAGTTTTCGTTGGCTCAAAAATGTTGATGTTTCAAGAATTTTTCAGTTTTCAACAACAAAGATATGTTGCTAGAACTTTAATGCCTTCCCATCTTCAGACTTTCAGAGTCAGTTTAATTAAACCATGAAAAACTATTAACCTTTTGTCCCCCACCCCACCCGAATTCTTATTACAATGGGGGTATGGGTTCTGAACTGTATTTTCACATATGTGTGACATATTCGTACGTCACACAAGTTGTGAGAAATTCGTACGAATTCTTCGCACATGTGACATATTCGTTCAACAGTGCTTATTTATAGGATTAGAAATAAAGGTAATTTAAGGCGAAATATTTTACAAATTGTACAATATATGAATTAAAAGGTAATATTAGAAAGTCTAAGAAGGCATTGTGCACAAATTGCCCAGAACCGGGATAGACAGTTGTTAAAGGTGTTAGATATACGCAAACTGTCAGTTAATACCATCAAGTCAAAGAAGTCACTGGATGACATTTGTTGTCTGTTCTGATAACGTACTTGATCGATGAATTAGACGCCCTTTGTATCAAACCTTGTTTAGCGCTGTATTCTATCATACGTCTTATGTGATAGGGGGAGTAACTCTTTCGTGTTAAATAACTTCGTTTAATTGTTGTTATTGTCCTTGCATTTCAGTTTTATTTCTGTGTTTATAGAAGGATAAGTTTTATTGCGCTATTTACAAATAGGTAGGAAATATAAACTATCCAGTGCATTTTTTTTTGTGAATATAATTATTTTAAACTATTCAATGCCGATTTTCATATTTTATCGGCCTTATACTTTCTGTTTACACACATTTTTATTATTATCATAGATGCATGGGATTAAGTATGGCGACACCTCATGCTCCTAAACTATCACAAATTCATAGGATGCAGAATGGGGACATGTCTTACTTCGAAATTATCACAGTTTCATGGGATTCAGTATGGCGACACGTCATTCTACTACATTATCACAGTTTCATGGGATTCAGTATGGCGACACGTCATTCTTCTTAATTATCACAGTTTCATGGAATTCAGCATGGCGACAAGTGCTACTTTTAAATTATCACAGTTTCATGGAATTCAGCATGGCGACAAGTGCTACTTTTAAATTATCACAGTTTCATGGAATTTAGCATGGCGACACATCATTCTTCTAAGTATCCACAGTTTCACGAGATGCAGTTTGGTGACAAGTCAATTATCATAGTTTCATGGGATTATACAGAAACTAGAAATCACCCTTTGCTAATAAAATTTTACAAGCCAATACTTTTCCCACACTTACATATTTGCAAACGTTCAAGTGCGCTGCCATATCAGTTTTCTAATATAGCAGCGCCCATGAACGTATTGTAAATATGTAAAGAGAGCAACTGTTTGTGTTTATCACTTGAAAAGGGCAATTTGCCGAAACTTCGAGTGTGGGCGTTTTTAGAACAAAATATTATTCTACAGATTCCTGTGGAACTATTTACAAAGACATATATGTACGTCACTATATTACCACGTTATAGACACGTACAAATCTAAAAAACAGCACAGGGCATACCGTATCATTAAAATAGCAACTTTTAAAAATGCAATACGTACCTATATTTACTTTTTTGCTTGTATAAAAATGGTAAATCAGTGGTTATTTCAATTATTTATTTGATCGCCATCCAGTAATTGTTCTCAGTATTTTGATGCGACGAGGTCTTTCTTTATAGCTAAAGGAGGTATCCAATACTTTGTCTACATATAATTCATGTAAAACATCATCCCCAAGTTAAAGGGAATCAGCTGTACATAATTTCTACATAAACTTATACTGAAGTTTAATTACAGTGTAACGTCAGGTAATAATGTTACCTCACTTGTAACACATATCAAATCGGGAACTTTATCGCTTTACATGTCCATTATTTCCATTATTTCCAAATTTATAAATAAGCATTATCAGGATTTCAGCTAAAATAGATAGAGCTGATTGCCCTGATCAACATTTAACGTTAATTTAAATCTCAGAAGAAATTGGTCACGTGTTTTCTTAATTTTAAAATAGTCCATTGTGCAGCGTAGCTCGGATGGGAAATTCATTTTTGTAACAAGCGGAGTGTTATGCTTTACTTTTTACATGAATGTAGGTCACCAATAGACAGTATATCGTGGGATGTTTTCAGTTAACTATACTTTAGTTGGTTGATAAAATACCCTGGTCCAAACTGTTGAATATCACCTTCTGGATCTTCGTTGACCTCAGTAACAGTGTTACTAAACGGTCATAATTTAAAAAATGGTTTAACTGAGCTTCCCTTGAACAATAGCTAGCTGCTGGGACTGTGTTGTATTAGTCGATGTTGGTGGAGAAGACATGGACAAAATGTCTCAAAAGTCTCACCACCAGCATAGGCTACAAAAAGGAGAACCTTTTTTGCTGATGAAAAAAAAATATGAATATTTATTTGTCGGATTAAAACGAACCGGATTCATTTGTATACTAAAAGAAATGAGGAAACGGGTGACCAGTGCTAGTTAAAAGTGGCCATGGAACCTTTTGAATAGAGTAACAACATGTTTAATCATTATAACGCGTAGGTATCTTAATTATTGTACAATTATATAATCTAATGGAATACGAATTCAACAGACGTGGTAGAGAGGCAATCGGAACCCCTCGGGTAATTCCGTCCTCGGGACAAACATCCCTCTCATGTAGCCTGTTCAATGATACTACTTACAGAATCACGACCATTTTGTTCGCCAGAAGCGGAATACGACAAAAAAAAGTTCCTCAAAAAGCGATTGGTGTATAAATGTTCATTTATCAATTATCTGTTGACATCTCTTACGTATACAATTGTTTCTGCATTTTCATTAGACATAACAAAACATTTATTTAAGTCGTTTTGATGACGTCATATGTACTGGCATTTATTTTCGCGGAGATTTCCAGTCATTGTGTCTTTTGACATAGAATGAATTGGCATATAGAATTGTAATTCTATAGCTACTTAACCCAACGAATATGTTTAAATGATGAAAGAAGGAGAAAATGGGTTCATTTGTGACTAAACAATTAATCCACAAGATCGGGTGCATATATGGAAGCAGTTGTAATATCAATTGGCTTTGAAAGAAGGCTATAAATCAAATAAACCATTGACAAAATTCTGTAATCTTTGACAGGCAAGTGACTATGTCTATGTTCTTGTTCCTGTATTCTGGCCACTGCGTCGACTCGAGTACTAGCCAGGGTGGAAACATTCATAGCGGAGGTCTTCCGGCTGTCCTGTGGTGCGCCACTGGTTCTACTTTGGCATTTCCGGGGTCTTCTTCCGCCAAGAATAGATGGACGTCACCGAGCTCGCCATGATTGTGTCGGTGTAATTTGTCTCAAAAACACAGAAACCAGACTGTGTTGCCGGCATTAATTATTGTATCGTATATTTAGAAGAGACGTCCCATGAGATGTTCCTACCGTTTCGGGGCAGTCATAGAAAACGAGACCATAATTATGAGAACCTGAATTTTGCTAGACAATATACACCAGGAATAACAGATTTAATGTTTGTTTGCTTATTGAGTTTATCGTCCCACCAACAGTACTTCAATTATCTGGAGACGGTGTCCACTTGAAGCAGATGTGGTGCTGCCTTCACTTTGTATAGCATGCCGTGAACACATGACATCGTACCACACCCAGTCACATTATCCTGATAATTTTTAAGTTGGTGGCCATTAAAACCGATTTTAACTGAAGGTGTATAAAAGGCCCCGGCAACTTTTTATATAAATAATACGGCAAATTCTCACAGAACTTTAGAATTTTATATTAATGATTTTTATGAAACAGGTAAAAAGTACATTTTAAGAACATCCATGATTCTTTCTTCAGATTATGTAAAAGTAATGAGTTTTACTTTCATGAATACAAACAACATTAATGCTGCTAAATTCGTACTGTGGGTTAAACGCGTTTTGGGGTCTTGCGTGCTTCGCAGGTTGTTTTTTTACAACCAACTGGAATCCACATTCAATATTGCGGACAATTCCGCAATAAAAAGTTAAATAAAATGGAACATTAGGAAAATTGCAATGGAACATTATCCCGCAGTAAAAACTTCGTTATAAATGCCACTTTATCTTATCTCGCATCGAAAACTGCGGACAAATGCAACTTTTCTCATGTAAAACTTGTTAAATAGGAATCCATCGATTGCAATTTTGAATTAAACAGAAACGATTTATGTTAAAATCTATTTAAATGGTTAAACAATCAACTTGTGCAAGTATTCTACTTAAAATGTATACTATCGCATGTTATATCATATGTAATATGGTAACAAAAATGCGCTTAAATATAATGATATGAAATAATTGGTGAGGTGTACTTTTATTGAAAGAAGATATAAATCAACGGCATCCCGACTATTGCTGAACATTCGATAATAAGCAATTAATTAATCGAAAAGAAAACACATTAATTATTTTTCGTGTATTACAAATATGATCCTATTGTTGCTTTCACATTGACATAGAAAAATCGTATAATAGTTAAAGACCATTTTTATTTAAGTGTCATAATTTCGTAGATTCAATGCTTGGTGTATCATTAAAGTGAGCCACAATGAACAATGAGCCACTGTGTTCGTATCAACATTTAATATCACATAAGACAAACGAGATCATTGTTAATAATTTAATTATGCGACAAGTTTAAAATATGCAACATTTAATTAACATGATACAGAGTTCGGAAAATAATTCGTCAACATAATGTATGCAATGACATACGAGACAATGACACATTGATATTATAACATGTAAATTTGGCACTGAAAAATGTTATAAAAGAGAAATATATTGACAGAGCATGAAACAAATAACATATGAGCTAAATTAGAAACATTTGCATTAATAAATGGGCATAAAAGGGTAATAGTAGAGTATTGGCGATAGTGTTTTCAAGGAAGAAAATGTGAACGCTTTGGGCTGATGTTGTTTTCAAGATACTAAATAATATAAATTTATCTATTGACAGACATTGTCTCAATTGTAATTATTACTAGTAGAATAGTTATTTACAAACATAACAACATGCTAACGAAAATTATTGCTATAAACTTGCATGATATGTCTTTCATACATAAATTAGAAGAGTACTAAACAGAAGTCTATTATGTAAAATGAAGGCCACAGGCCCAGTGAAATCAAGTGAAATGAAAATAAGTAAATAAAGTGTTGCATTTCCTGTAAAATGCATGTCAAAATGCACCGTTAGTGCATGTTTTATATAAATATTCCATAAATATATCGATTTATTAATAAAACAATCAATAAACGTGACATAAATATCTGTTAAGATGAATAGTTGTGGATTAAACTAAGTCGTACATAACAACAATGCAAAAATGTCACCCGTAATTAAAATGCAATATCCTGCCGGAATAACTTGTTATATTTTAACCAAATACACTTTCATTACAAGGGAAGTTTACAAACAACTTCTGTAACCTTCAATAGATTATTTATCCACACAAAAATACCACAGCAAACACTTTTACAGGGTAAACAAAGTATAAGTGTATCAGTACCCACTTCACACCACCTGTTCCTTCGTAATGTTGATTCGCGAGTCACATAAGGAAACAGGCGGTTTTCAGTAAAATGACCGTACGGTAATGAACAATACCTGTACCCAGGAACACCCTTTGCATTTTAGCTTTGCATGAGTTTCCGCCTTTCTAACTGAAGCTGCACAACTTCTAGTGCCATAGCCCAAAGACAGGATTTGACATGTTTATAAAAATAATGCTAAACGGAAATGCAGTATGCACCTTACATGCATTTTTTGTTTTTATTTATATTCTTTCAAGCACGTGATTTCGAAAAGTAAGTGGGTTTATGTTCTTTAAACAGCAGCACACTTTCGGAGCGCCTGACATTTTGGAAAGAGGGGTGACAGGGTTCGATATAGACCGAAAGTTGCCCCTTATTCCGAAAATGGATGATCCAATACCTTTGTTTGTCACTTTAGTATCTACAATATATATGATATCACAAAAATCCCACTGTTACATGTACTGAGTTTTTTAAGTTTTCAATTAGTTAAACTTTTAATTGCGCAAAGTATATAAAACGTATGCAGTTGTACGATTTTAAATTTGCATTTAAATAACCTCTCTGTCCCGTCAATGACGACATCACTAACGTAACGTCAAAATTTAGTATTGATATAAAGTACTTGAACAGTACATATATTTGTAAAGTACCCAGGTATTTGGTTCGAGTCAGGGACTGGCTACACATTCTCCTGCGTTTAATCAACTCTTTGCTTCGAACCAACTGCCACGGTTACAGCTTGTCTGGACCATCTATGACCATATGGACGGCATTCGTAAATTCACACCTGTGCTATTATCAAGCATCAAATCATCCTAACTAGCACCCTCTCAGCCGCATTTCTGAGCTTTCTCATAGAAACACGTGCCGAGAGGACAGGGCTGGACGGCCAAATCCCCCGAGAAACACCGCACGTACATCGTACAAGGCACGTACGGATGCCGGAACGACCGCTCCTTCTGCTCACCCTGGCAGTAGTTCACTGAAAAAGAAAATACCGTTAAAGGTGGTATCCTACAGTTTGCCTATATAGAATACAATCAACAAAACCGTATACCTATTTTGGGGGGAATGTGACATAATTTCTGCATAAACCAATGCTAAATAAAACCTTGTCTAAATAAAACTACGTGCTTTCCCAGTCCTAGATTTTCGACTTCGCCACGGGCAGGGAGGAAAAGATAACAGGGCATAATCTGAAAGGATTTTCTTTTGATTGTATCTATCTTTAATTAACGTGTATATGTGCAGTCCTAATAGCTTTTGTTTTGTTGTTGTTTTTGTTTCATTCTCTTTCTTAGAGGGCGTGTGGGGTGAGGGGTCCAAATTGAAGCTCCACAAGAAGCTTTTATTATGATAGTTTGTATCCTAATATATATAAATGTCTGGTGTGTTTTTTCTTTCATACATGATGGGCATCAGAGCAGTGTATCTCTATTTATGTAATTCTCTGTTTGTATTATTTATTCAATATGATACCAATGTATGATATCATATTTTAATACATGTATTGTGTATCTCAAATGGACGATTTTTTCATATAATTTAACCTGTGCTTCGTTATGTACTGCTTGTGTTCTGATTAGGGATGACAAAATTCCCTCATTGCAGCATTCGACTGTTCGGATCATTTTTTATCCGAACGTTCGAACGTTCGGAACAAGTTTATAGTACTACAAGCTCAGTTTAGCTGATATGGTTGACGTAAAACTTTGAAAAATTGTAAAGAATTAGTGCAAACGGTTTTAGCAATAACATCCAAGTGTTCCAATTTATTGAAAGTTTATTTGTCGATATTCAGTATTAATTAATCGGTAGTTACTTTCAGAATTAAAACAAAATCAGGGGAAAATATGAGTTTGTAACATGTCTGTGCTTATTTATATATCATACATAGAAATAAAGATTAACTTTTACGTTGTCAAACAAAGTATTTTTGAATACGGTTGAAGCAATAAGAACCAAAGCTTCCAATTCATCTTCTATAGAATAATTAGGACAAAACGTCGTGCCAGTATATTATACCCAGTCATAATTTTGAGTAATACTTATTTGACATTAAGTTTCATCCCATGGCACAAGCATTATGTCTCCGATACAGGCTAGTAGACACCTGTTAGCCGAGGTGGAGGGAGGGGTGGGGGTAGGGATTAGGGGGTGGGGGGGGGGGGGGGTGCAGTAGGTGTGAGTGTCACCCGCTAGTGCTGCTAGTAGGAGAGGAAGTCAAGGAAACAGTCAGCGTCTCCCCAAAATAAGGCCCCCTCCCCATTCCCCTGCACATAATCAACTAGCCAGCCACAGTTGTGAAAGAAAATCGGTCCCTCGTAGTTCTCATCCCTACCAGCCTTTGTCCCCACCTTGCTCCTAACATAGTATTTATAACTGTCAATACTAATTAATAAGCATATTACCATTATTATACTTTACTTATGTCAGTATTAATTTTCTTTTGATTGAAAACACACCAATTAGCACTGCATATACAATTTATTGCATTCTTTTGAGACTTGTTTATGTCTTGCAAACAGCCTGCACATTTGTTGGGTTAATTGATGTATAAAAGAGTGGCTGTTCAGTCCTTATTATTACATGTAACAAAAAAATCATTGAACCTCATTTTGACCAGACTGGTTCCATGACATTACTCGCCTACTGGGTTGTATAGTATGCGAGCGAGTAACCAGTTGCTATATTACGTTATCGGCTGCCGTGAATAGCTTGAGTGCATTTCCCGGGCTGAACACTAGAATAGTGGACTCAGTTAATAGTTCATACGCCGATGAAATAATGGAAAAAAACGACAATAATGTAAACGATCTTCCTATTTTCTGATGCCATGACACTGTTTATTACCTGACATCCACAATTTAATGCATCGAAACTGCTGACAGGTGTGAATGTTAAACAGTTATGGTAAGTAACAGTATGACCTTCGTCGTTGTTTTTTGTTGTTGTTTGTTTTTTGTATTCTCTTTGTGTGTTTTGTTTTTGTAAATGTTTTGTTTTTGTTATTTGATTACAGTTTAGTCAAAAGAAATTTGTTGTCAGAAGAAATTTGTTTTCTTTGGAAAACAATCTTATTTGTTGATTAAACATTCGAATGATCAAAATACATTCGAACGTTTGGTATCTATCCGAACGTTCGAGCGTTCGTTTACATCCCTAATTCTGATTTAAGGTGTATTATTTATAATCTATAACTTCATATGTATATATATGTGTGTGTACATACATATGTTTATGTTTATTGAGTTTATCGTCCCACCTACAGCATTTCAGTTATCTGGATACGGTGTCCACTTGAAGCAGATATAGTGCTGCCTTCACTGTGTATAGCATGCCGTGGACACCTGGCATGATACCACACCCAGTCACATTATCCTAAAACCAGGCAAACCAGCCGTGGAACTACCCTTATATTTGCTTGAGCGTTAGCAAGCGAGCTATACCACTACCATTTTAAGTAATTTGGTATGTGGCGGTTAGGGATCGAACCCGGGGCCTCTCATACCTGGAGCTGACGTTCTACCGATTGCGCTACCAGGTCCGGTGTATTTACCTGTAGCCACACGAGAATAAATATGTGCACTAAAGACGGAATTACCAGTTTTCGTTGTGAGGCATTTTTTTAAGATAAGCTTTTACAAAATGTGCATAAATTTTAGCAAAGCACAGCTACTGACGGTAAAATGCGGTGACCAGTGATAGCAAGTCTGCATCATGTGGAGTCATCTGTATAATTCAATGAGTATACAACTGCAAATACAATCATTGTCCATATAAAAACGCATATTCTGGATTTGGAAAACTAAAAAAGTTTGAACTGTTTTGATTTATGATGCGTTATTAAGTCAGTTTAAATAACTGCAAGTCAACTGCGCAACACGCCATCTTAGACAAATGTTCGGCGCCGTGTGACCTATTAAGTGTCGGTGTGCCGTAAAACCCAAATAAATAAATAAAACGAATGTCGATAAAATCCGAAAAAAGATATACGCCCATCCAATCGCGTTTAACCGATGACTTTCTCGATGCCAAATAGACATGAATTCTCATGGCCGAACATTTATCGTTCAGCAAACCATCAACTTTATAAAAATATCTCACTAGATGGCGCATAAGAAGCGTAAGATTGCCGGAGCCGCGTTTGACAAGAGTCCAATCAAATATTTCAATCTAGTTCTTTCAGTTGAAATAGCATCACGGCTTTAATGAGCAAGAAAGCAAACTATTCATGTCAAATATGAGAATATTTTCAATAGAAACGACGTTATTTTGCATATCCACTATTTGAATATTTCATTTGCTGCGAAGAATTTACACTACTTTAATGATTAATGATTTTATGTTTTCAGATTCTCAAAGATCCCCCGTTTTAATTGAAAAAATGAATGCCATTTATTTGTAATATAAATTAAACAGTAAAAAAATATAAAATAAATGCAGTTGAGTTACTCATTTTGCAATTTAATTGATGAAAAATGCTTTTTAACTTGACACCAAGGTCGTATGAACTCTCTGCAGTTACAATGGTTTATCCTTGTCGCCAACAAAACAGAATCGTGCATTGAATCGGCGCAAAAAATATTATAATTAAAGAAGTAAATGTAGAAAACATCCAAACTCACTTGGATTGCATTGCTTATTACGTTGTGCATTTCCATAGAGCTATATACGAGGGTTGTCCTAATAAATCGTAGACAATTGACATATTACTGTTAGTTTTTGAGTAAGACAATTTAATATAGATTACCTCAAGGTAATCAGTTCATTCCGTGAGGTAGGCAGTGAAGACTGATTAATATAAGGTGAGAGAACTTGTTTTCCAATCAAATCAATCAATTTTCTTTATAAACGATTCCCAGCAATTCCCAACCATAAAACATGTAAAACGGTCAAAACACGCACGCGCACGCACACACACACACAGCGAAAGAGAGAGAGAGAGAGAGAGAGAGAGAGAGAGAGAGAGAGAGAGAGATGGGGGCGTAGCTGCCTGTACGTAGAATACGTAGTTGTATACACACTGTACCCAAAGAATGAAAACAAAGAGATTAAACCTGCAATAATTGGGTAAGGTGTATATTTACTTCAATCAACTAGTGCCCTTATTTCCATCATGAAAATGTGTAAAATTGCTAAATAAGTTTAATGACTTCTCTGTTAATTTGGTAGGGACAAGTTTTATACTGTTATATTTCAAATCAGATCTTGTAAGATAATTTTGTCATCAGGACGATGACACCTCAGCGCTTGTAGTAGCTTCTTTGTTAGAAATAAAAAAGCCTACCATGATTTAAGTACGATTCTTTTTGAAATATTTAAAAATATGTAACGTAACATTTAACTTTAAGGTTCTGGACCTGTAATGGTGACCTTCCACAATCCTTATAATGATATTGTTTCTTGAATCTGTACTATAAAACACATCTTACGGTGAATTTTTAAGGAAGTTTACCGTTTGTAACTCAAGTTATGTACATTTTTATAAAGTGACCCTTGATTTTCAAAAACACCGTAAATTGTGCTGGAACAAAAAATGAAAAAGTACCATTTTTTTTCAAATTCTACTGTTCTATATTCAAATTTTAACCACTTTTCCTGTTACACAATCATGTCATGATAAATCAGAACAATAAGATCACACTTTGGACAAATACTTATAAAAATACAGAACTTTGCATACATGTACCCCGAGCAAAAATCCGAGTTTTTGGGGTGTGTTTAAAAATTTACTCTATCTATAAAAGCAAATATCTCAAGTTTGAAGCTAGTTAGACACATACAACTAGTTTTAAAATTTTCTGCAATATTAACTGCCCATAATATGAGATTTTAAAGGCATTTTACCGCTCCTAAAAAAAATTACAGAACTTTGCATACATGTACCCCCGAGCAAAAATCCGAAATTTTTGGGTGTGTTTAAAAATTTACACTATCTATAAAAGCA
Source organism: Sinonovacula constricta (assembly GCA_007844125.1). Taxonomy (NCBI): domain Eukaryota; kingdom Metazoa; phylum Mollusca; class Bivalvia; order Cardiida; family Solecurtidae; genus Sinonovacula; species Sinonovacula constricta. The sequence continues at coordinate 30,737,323 of CM017563.1, forward strand.
AATATCTCAAGTTTGAAGCTAGTTAGACACATACAACTAATTTTAAAATTTTCTGCAATATGAACATATTTAAAAGGCATTTTACCGTTCCTAATAAAATTTATAAGAAATTGTAAAGGTTACTTTAATGAAACTGCAATAGAATTTATAGTGAAAAATAACGTCAAACTGGTCAATTACAGATTATACTCCTTTATACAAAAAATCACTTACAGTTGGTATAAGAGATGGAAATATGTATGTAAAACTCTGCATTTTTACATAAAAACCTTCTCTTTACTGATTTTGGCTGGCTTGAGGGAAATATTTGAAATTAACCACTTTACACGGTTTTCGTAAAAAAATCCGACAGTTTAGAAATAACTGAGTCAATCACTCTTTTGGTATTAGTGGCACTTGGTTGTCCCTCACAAGTTTGACCCCTGAACACATTTAAAAGTCCATCCTGGCCATCCGGAGAAAATATCAGACGAAGGTGAGCGAGCATCAAACCATGTCGCTAACTCTCGCAGTTAGCATGCGAAGGAAAATTTAAATTGCAAACACAAGATGAAACAGTGCATTTTTCACCTGTACACAGGAAACCAACACAATAGTTATGATCCACTTCAACTTTACATGACTTTGTTGACGGTAAACCACTATTTTTACAATACCGCCCTCGACGATCACGCTGTCGAGCTCCCGGTTCCCTCATTTTTGAGAAATGGGTAACCCAATGACGTCATGGAAAATCCATATCACGTGGTGAAAAACTACTAAAAATAGCAAATACGAAACTTTACGACGAATGCTATTCAAATAAAACCGGATCATACCGAGTGCCGATGTTTACCGAAGTTAGTTACAGGTCCAGAACCTTAAATCTAATAACATCTTGGTACCGAAACCTCCCCCAAAGCCACTACGTACGATAAATAATTCCAAAGTGCTGTATTCCCACAATTACCCAAATACATTTACAGCTACAAATGTACGTACGTGGAATAAGCAGAAGATTCTCGCTTGCAGAAGATATTCCGTTCAGCACTTCTATCATTTCATCGTCGACAAAAAAGTTTACCCTGGCCAAATCCGGTTTGACGTATATCCGAGATCCATTCAGAATCATTGGCGGGAAAATAACAAGGGAGCTTACTAGCGTCGTTTGACACTTCTGGTGGTCCTTGGTAAGTTGGTACTCACGGAATTCTCCAAAATGTTCAAGGTCGAATCTTAAGAGAAATATTCAAGTTCAAATATTTAAAAAATATATGGGGTTCCAAAATTTCGCAATGTAAAAATGATTGAAAAATCATTATGTTATGTTGAAAAAATAAGTGATGTCGACAGAATTGAATAGTTGGTGTTAGGCAAGTAAATGAAGTTTATTAATGACGTTAGCAACGTAGCATTGTTAAAGACATTTGTAGCAAATTTTGCTCCGTTTTTGCGAAAAGAAACGAATTGGATTTAAATTGTTATTTCAATATTTTCTCTTTTCCTTAATTAACCATTTTTGGACACGAGTCCCTATTGCTTGCTATTTTGTATGAATTATAAAAATGTGTACGTGTATTTCAATTTTTGACATTTGAAGTTATCCTTTTCTGAGCCGTGCAAGAAAAGAAATTTATGTGAGATATTTCATACTGCATGATAATTTAATCCTTTCCTTGTGTGAACGCTGCAATAAAACTCCTATATATAGCATAGAGTCTATTAAGACGTTTCTATGGAAAATACAAGCCGAAACGAGCGCATCGAGTGCAGTCTTCTATTTGCTAGGGAAGTTTCTATCCGACTAAGAAGTCCCCGCCTCACTTCTACCTGTTCTACTAAAATGACATGTAATCAAACTGTCAATCGTCTTGACGTGTTCAAACTTGTCGTCACAAGGGGAGGAGTCAAGCCAGAATGAGTGGTTTGTAGCACATGCGCAGTTGAAAAAAAAACATTTAGTAATACAGATCAATCTATTTTGTTCATTGTAAAATAGAAAATAGAGTTGTATTGAAATATATCGCTGAGGAATTTGAATTTTCATAGCTTCTGATTGGCTTCAAATGTTGGCGGACTTCTAAGAAATGAGTTAAATCTGTAAATCGACATAAACTTATATATTGCCATCAAAGGAATAAAATACTTGAAGCTAACATTTTTCCTTGTCTTACTTGTTTCCGTCAGCATGCTTTTATTAAAATATTATATGCAATAACGTCACTTTGATATATATCTCACTGTTCATGAAGTTCGCTCAAATTATTTAATTGAATATAATAACGTTTGTATGTGCTTACCTTTCGTTGTGTCTATTTAAAGCTTCCCATGTGATGTTGGACCAAGGGATTGGGTATCCCGCATTCCATTTGGCCGTGATTCGGAGGGCTCTTTGCTCTACCAGGGACGGACTCAAAGTCAAACTGATGTGGTCGTCTGGCTTTCCTACAGGTGCAGACGATATTTTACACTTTTTGTTCAATATATAGAATTTATATAGTGCGTCAAATTGAACAGGTACAATGCTTGAAAAAAAGAAAGTAAAGAACTGTACTCGTTGATTTGCGTTATCTAAAATTGGACAAGAAAACTGAAAAAAACTGAAGCATTTGCATGACGTCACGTGAAAATTGTTTAGACAATGTTTTTCACTGTTGCATTCGTTAAATGAAACTTGACAAGAAAACATGGTATATCATTGTGTTACTATTTTATTATATTACGTGAATCTTGACAAGAAAATGTGAAACGTTGTAATTGTTGTATTACATTAAATGAAACGTGACAAGAAAACATATATTAATGTTGCAGTAACTACGTTACGTGAATTTTGGCAAGGAAATGTGAAAATTGTTGTATTAGTTTACTCGAAACTTGACAAGAAAACATGTATCATTAATGCATTACCACGTTAAGTGAAACTTGACAAGTAAACACGTATCATTATTGCATTACCACGTTAAGTGAAACTTGACAAGAAATCATGTATCATTATTACATTACCACGTTAATTAAACTTGACAATAAAACATGTATCATTATTGCATTACCACGTTAAGTGAAACTTGACAAGAAAACATGTATCATTATTGCATTACCACGTTAAGTGAAACTTGACAAGAAACATGTATCAATATTGCATTACCACGTTAAGTGAAACTTGACAAGAAACATGTATCAATATTGCATTACCACGTTAAGTGAAACTTGACAAGTAAACATGTATCATTACTGCATACTACGTTAAGTGATACTTGACAAGAAAGCATGTATCAATATTGCATTACCACGTTAAGTGAAACTTGACAAGTAAACATGTATCATTACTGCATTACTACGTTAAGTGATACTTGACAAGAAAGCATGTATCAATATTGCATTACCACGTTAAGTGATACTTGACAAGAAAGCATGTATCAATATTGCATTACCACGTTAAGTGAAACTTGACAAGTAAACATGTATCATTACTGCATTACCACGTTAAGTGAAACTTGACAAGAAACATGTATCATTACTGCATTACTACGTTAAGTGATACTTGACAAGTAAACATGTATCATTATTGCATTACTACGTTAAGTGAAACTTGACAAGAAAACATGTATCATTACTGCATTACCACGTTAAGTGATACTTGACAAGTAAACATGTATCATTACTGCATTACTACGTTAAGTGATACTTGACAAGTAAACATGTATCATTATTGCATTACCACATTAAGTGAAACTTGACAAAAAAACATGTATCATTACTGCATTACTACGTTAAGTGAAACTTGACAAGTAAACATGTATCATTACTGCATTACTACGTTAAGTGATACTTGACAAGAAAGCATGTATCAATATTGCATTACCACGTTAAGTGAAACTTGACAAGAAAACATGTATCATTATTGCATTACTACGTTAAGTGATACTTGACAAGTAAACATGTATCATTATTGCATTACCACGTTAAGTGAAACTTGACAAGAAACATGTATCATTATTGCATTACTACGTTAAGTGAAACTTGACAAGAAAACATGTATCATTACTGCATTACCACGTTAAGTGAAACTTGACAAGAAACATGTATCATTATTGCATTACCACGTTAAGTGAAACTTGACAAGAAAACATGTATCATTATTGCATTACCACGTTAAGTTAAACTTGACAAGAAAACATGTATCATTATTGCATTAATACGTTACGTGAAACTTGACAAGAAAACATGCATCATTATTGCATTACCACGTTAAGTTAAACTTGACAAGAAAACATGTATCATTATTGCATTAATACGTTACGTGAAACTTGACAAGAAAACATGCATCATTGTTACATTACCACGTTAAGTGAACTTGACAAGAAAACATGTATCATTATTGCCTTAATACGTTTCGTGAAACTTGACAAGAAAACATGCATCATTGTTACATTACCACGTTAAGTGAACTTGACAAGAAAACATGTATCACTATTGCAGTACTACGTTACTACGTAACGTAAAACTTCACAAGAAAGTGTAAATCACTCTTATTATTGCATTTTCTTAAATTAAATTTGACAAGAAAACATGCAGGAAAGTGAGAAAAAATGACAATTTCTTACCTACTACGACTAAGTTAGACTTCCTGCTGACCATTTCCTCTCCGTCCGTGACCAGCTTGCATGTAAACGTGTCGCCATCACTGCATTGAACGTCAAGAAACTTCAACGTCAACGTCATGTTTCTTCCCATGACGTCATCGCCGCCAGTGTGTTCAAATTCATATTCATGACGACTCGTCCTTGATCTCGCCCATTTTACCCCGCCATTACGACTGAACGTGACAAATAGCGGTCTCCAACCTGATGCTGCCTGTATTGTGACAGACTGCCAACCACGTGCATATAACACGTGACACGCCAATCTGACTGTATGACTGGCGTATGTTGTGACCTCATGCATCCTTACCTTTGCTGAAAAAGAGATATTTATTAAAAAAGAATCAATCATGTAGTATTACTATTTTAAAGAACTTTCATAAACCTGATCAAAGCAAAGTTTACAAAAACTATGAATTAATTTCCGATAAAAAAATATTTCCAACTTTAATCTTTCTTAATTTGTAGGACATAAATTTCCGATTTTACAAATGATGCCTATTGCTTAAATATTTTCGTAGCAGCAATATGGCATTCTAACATGTATTAAACAAAACGTATGTATTTTACAAATCTGTTCAATCTTTTTCTTACTGAATTTTGATTTCTTTTCAACAGACACATCATGGTGTGGTAACACAATTAAATTTTACACAAGACAATTAAACAGAAAGATGCCAAGAAATCATAGTTGCAAAAGAATGCTTTTAAACATGCATTTAACGACAAAGAATCACATCAATTAATAATGTCTATGAGTTATTTAAATTGGCAAAACAGAAGATTTTTCACCCAGATATACACGGAATACGGCATGGAGAACACCACAAATACCCAAACATGGTGAGCAATTACAATAAAAGCACTCAGCGTTGTATAAGGGTACTGATAACTCTTCTGGGCATAAATAGAAGCATTATATCACGGTTAGCTCCCTTGTTTGAGCAATTGTCGAGCGTGACCCCTGGATATAGGATTTATTGCAAAAAATGAGTGTTTAGTTAGCGGTGAAAAGTAATAGCTTAGCTTTTAGTAGTGTGAAATATGACTGGCGTGGATACATATTAACTAATATAGGCGTGATTGGTGATTGTTAAGTAATCAGGCGTGCTTGTGTAAGGCAAAGTGTTTTTTCTTGTGCAGCTTTGAAACAAGGAAAGTATAAAAAATAAATGTTCGGCAATATTTATTTATACAGTGCTTAAAATTTTTGTAAAAAAAAAACATAAAATGGAACAAAAGTAATATAAGAAATGTTATAGGTTTTATTGGAAGAAAAAAGCATATATAAAAATACATTTGATAAACATAAAATACATCAATTTCGTATGTTCATAATTTAACTTTAACTACAATAAGCATACAGACGAAATACATGGTATGGCGTCGTATCTTGGTTTGTCGGTTTTCAAAAACATGTATACATTTTATGACACATATTTATTTCCAAATTAACATAAAAAGTATAATTTAAATACTTTAAATACGGTCAACCACTTTAGTTGATAAAAGAAAGCGCGTTGAAGAAGCGTATGATAAACATGCAGTTGTTTCAGCTAAAAAGAAGAATATTTTTGCAAAGTCACAGTAAATACCGTCATATAACTTGTCAATAGTCACTTATGTAGGACTCATAATTTCCTACCACAAAGATATCGTGATATTTAGGAACATATAATACATTCATTATATTTTTACAGCTATTCCAGACTATCAAAATATATACAAATATATAAAGCTAATAAAAATTTAGGGTTAATATGTTGTGAAAAAATACAGAATACTTATATGTAACAGTTATATATAAATGTTTAGCTTAAAATATATGTATATAAACGAACCAAAATCTATCAAAATATAAGTTAAATTTATACATTATATACAGGCATAATTTTTAATTAAACGATTTTTTTGTAGCCATCTGTACACAGAATACTATTTGTGCAAAAAAATGTGAGGTGAGGTGATCTAACTGACGAGTACATATGCAGCTAATCATCATGACTATTTTAAGGCAATCACTGCATTCACTGCATTACCAATGAATACAATGCTAATGTTCAGAGAAAAAGCAGCCGACCTGATTTCAGCGATTCCTATCGCGACCAGAAATAGTTCCACGTATTTCCATAATAAGGTGTGAAACAAATGAGGGTCACACATCATCAAACACCTACAATAATATGTCCAGCCTGTTAAAACTAAATGTGAATGTGCCCATATAATGCAAAACAAAGTTAACTGCTTCGTACATAAACCACCATCTAGAGCGACTAGAAATACAGCATCCCGTGAAACATCGTACGTGTTATGTAACCAGCACAGAGCGATAGAGATCACCTCCCCCAGTCTTGGTCATTGATTCTTAACCCTCTGCTTATCATACATGTATGTCCATTACATTTAACGCGAAGTTGTACAGTTTAAGAAGGATGCAAAACACAAACAAATCTGTAAGACTAGTAATCTACATAGGTTGTTATTGTCTCAAAAGGAGACATTTCCGAACCAGGGAATACATGTATATCAGTGCTTGCAGCACTTTCATTGCTAAATATATAACATTTTTCCAAAATAAAAAGCAAAATATAAGTGGGCAGTGAAGGTTCAAAGCAGTGAGTGATACAAAAGAAGAGAGTGCCGTAAAGAGACAAAATAATAATTGGTGTTAGGGCGTGTATAATTGTGCATTCAGCATCAAGCGTGTTGTTTCAGTGAGCTTCGCTTTTACCGAACGGTTATGACTTACTGGGTTCGAGCCTCAGGGTAGTTGTTGTTGGAGGTGGGGTTGTCGTTGTCGTTGTTGTTGTAGTTGCAACAGTTGTGGTCGTGGTAGGTGTGGTAATAGTTGTAGAGGGAGTAGTAGAAGTAGTAGTGGTAGTTTTTGTGGTAATAGGTAATGTGGTGGTAGTAAGCGTTGTGGTGGTAATAGGTGTTGTGGTGGTAGTAGGTGTTGTAGTGGTAGTAGGTGTTGTGGTGGTGGTAGGTGTTGTAGTGGTAGTAGGTGTTGTGGTAGTAGTAGGTGTTGCAGTGGTAGTAGGTGTTGTGGTGGTAGTAGGTGTTGTGGTGGTAGTACGTGTTGTGGTTGTAGTAGGTGATGCAATGGTAGTAGGTGTTGTGGTGGTAGTAGGTATTGTGGTGGTAGTAGGCGTTGTGGTGGTAGTAGGTATTGTGGTGGTAGTAGGTATCGTGGTGGTAGTACGTGTTGTGGTTGTAGTAGGTGTTGTGGTGGTAGAAGTTGTTGTGGTTGTAGTAGGCGTTGTGGTAGATGTAGTAGGCGTTGTGGTGGTAGTAGGTATTGTGGTTGTAGTAGGTGTTGTGGTAGATGTAGTAGGCGTTGTGGTGGTAGTAGGTGTTGTGGTAGATGTAGTAGGCGTTGTGGTGGTAGTAGGTGTTGTGGTTGTAGTAGGTATTGTGGTGGTAGTAGGTGTTGTGGTTGTAGTAGGTATTGTGGTGGTAGTAGGTGTTGTGGTTGTAGTAGGTATTGTGGTGGTAGTAGGTGTTGTGGTTGTAGTAGGTATTGTGGTGGTAGCAGGTATTGTGGTGGTAGTAGGTATTGTGGTTGTAGTAGGTGTTGTGGTAGATGTAGTAGGCGTTGTGGTGGTAGTAGGTGTTGTGGTTGTAGTACTTGTTGTGGTTGTAGTAGGTGTTGTGGTGGTAGTAGGTATCGTGGTAGTAGTAGGTGTTGTGGTAGTAGTAGGTGTTGTGGTGGTAGAAGCTGTTGTAGTGGTAGCTGGTATCGTGGTAGTAGTAGGTGTTGTGGTGGTAGTAGGTGTTGTGGTTGTAGTACTTGTTGTTGTGGTAGTAGGTGTGGTGGTTGTAATGGGTATTGTAGTGGTAGTTGTCGTATGTGTTGTCATGGGTGTTGCGGTAGTGGTATGTGTAGTCTTAGGTTTTGTGGTAGTCGCATGTGTTGTCGTGGGTGCTGAAGTTGTCGTAAATGTTGACGTAGGATATGTCGTTGTCGCATGTGTTGTCGTGGGTGCAGTAGATGTCATTTGAGTTGTGGTGGTCGTTGTTGGAGCTGTTGTAGCCGATGTGAGTGTGGCAAGAAGCATTGTTGTTGTGGAAGTGGTGGTAGTTGTTGACGAGCTAAATGTTATTTGCGAGGATGTGGAAGCGTGTGTAGTCCCTAAAGTGACTGTAGTATGTTCACTGTGTGTATCTTTAGTTACTAAAACCGCTCTATTATTTACTGTAGATGTTGCGTCAGTATGTGTAGTGGCTAGACTTGAAGCTGAAAGTTAAAATTGAGAAAACTGTAAGAACCATATATGTAAACAAACTCTACCTTTGTATTGTCAACAATTTAAAAGAAGCATCGTGTAAATTAAGATTCACAACGTTTGTAGTGGTTTGTGGTTTGTAGCAAATGACATGTTAAGTATGATTCACGATCGTGTGTAGTGGTTTGTAGCAAATGATATGTTAATTATGATTCACGAACGCTTGTAGTGGTTTGTAGCAAATGACATGTTAATTATGATTCACGAACGCTTGTAGTGGTTTGTGGCAAATGACATGTTAAGTATGATTCACGAACGCTTGTAGTGTTTTGTAGCAAATGACATGTTAAGTATGATTCACGAACGCTTGTAGTGGTTTGTAGCAAATGACATGTTAATTATGATTCACGAACGCTTGTAGTGGTTTGTGGCAAATGACATGTTAATTATGATTCACGATCGTTTGTAGTGGTTTGTAGCAAATGACATGTTAATTATGATTCACGAACGCTTGTAGTGGTTTGTAGCAAATGACATGTTAAGTATGATTCACGAACGCTTGTAGTGGTTTGTAGCAAATGACATGTTAAGTATGATTCACGATCGTGTGTAGTGGTTTGTAGCAAATGACATGTTAATTATGATTCACGAACGCTTGTAGTGGTTTGTAGCAAATGACATGTTAATTATGATTCACGAACGCTTGTAGTGGTTTGTGGCAAATGACATGTTAAGTATGATTCACGAACGCTTGTAGTGTTTTGTAGCAAATGACATGTTAAGTATGATTCACGAACGCTTGTAGTGGTTTGTAGCAAATGACATGTTAATTATGATTCACGAACGCTTGTAGTGGTTTGTAGCAAATGACATGTTAATTATGATTCACGAACGCTTGTAGTGGTTTGTGGCAAATGACATGTTAAGTATGATTCACGAACGCTTGTAGTGGTTTGTAGCAAATGACATGTTAAGTATGATTCACGAACGTTTGTAGTGGTTTGTAGCAAATGACATGTTAAGTATGATTCACGATCGTTTGTAGTGGTTTGTAGCAAATGACTTGTTAAGTATGATTCACAATCGTTTGTAGTGGTTTGTAGCAAATGACTTGTTAAGTATGATTCACAATCGTTTGTAGTGGTTTGTAGCAAATGACATGTTAAGTATGATTCACGATCGTTTGTAGTGGTTTGTAGCAAAGGACTTATGTTAAATATGATTCACAATCGTTTGTAGTGGTTTGTAGCAAATGACATGTTAAGTATGATTCACGAACGCTTGTAATGGTTTGTAGCAAATGACACGTTAAGTATGATTCACGATCGTTTGTAGTGGTTTGTAGCAAATGACATTTTAAGTATGATTCACGATCGTTTGTAGTGGTTTGTAGCAAATGACTTATGTTAAGTATGATTCACGAACGCTTGTAGTGGTTTGTAGCAAAGGACTTCTGTTAAGTATGATTCACAATCGTTTGTAGTGATTTGTAGCAAATGACATGTTAAGTATGATTCACGATCGTTTGTAGTGCTTTGTGGTAAATGACTTATGTTAAGTATGATTCACAATCGTTTGTAGTGATTTGTGGCAAATGACTTATGTTAAGTATGATTCACAATCGTTTGTAGTGATTTGTAGCAAATGACATGTTAAGTATGATTCACAATCGTGTGTAGTGGTTTGTGGCAAATGACATGTTAAGTATGATTCACAATCGTTTGTAGTGGTTTGTAGCAAATGACATGTTAAGTATGATTCACAATCGTTTGTAGTGGTTTGTAGCAAATGACATGTTAAGTATGATTCACGATCGTTTGTAGTGGTTTGTAGCAAATGACATGTTAAGTATGATTCACAATCGTTTGTAGTGGTTTGTAGCAAATGACATGTTAAGTATGATTCACAATCGTTTGTAGTGGTTTGTAGCAAATGACATGTTAAGTATGATTCACAATCGTTTGTAATGCTCTGTGGCAAATGACTTGAGTTGGATATGATTCACAATCGCTTGTAGTGGTTTGTGGCATATTGCTAAAGTTTAGCATGACTGACAATTCCTTATAAGGAGTTTGGTATATGACTGGAGTAAAGTTATAATCGATTGTAATAGTGTTTGCATTTGACTACGGCTTGTATGGTACACAATCATTTGAATTTAACGTGTTCTTTCTGGCTTCATTGAGGTATGATATTTGCGGCGTAGTAAATGTATGATGGCGTTATTGAAGTGACGTTTGATTTATTTTTAAGAGCCAGTAACTGGTGCTTAAGTAAATGACGTTGTACCAGAGAACTAGATGCTATGATTTATTAGTCTATGCGTTGTGTTGATTCCTGCACTCAATATCACTCCTTAAAATGACACCGGGCTTTTGGAATAACATATCTTAGCGGCTTCATGTAGAAGTGGTTGCTCTTACAACAGCAATAGTTTGTCAATAAACTGTGTGGGGCCTTAACTTAACAGTACCAACAAAAGGATGGTTATTGTAATTTTGTTTTATGAGGACTTTAGCTCTATTGTTGTTTTTCTTTTGAAACCATCCGTTTTGTATCGGTCTATGCTTTGATTTAATAAAAAAGGTTTCCAAAGCAACAATGGAGCTTTCAGCATCAATACTTTAAAACGAATACATTACATTTGACAAAGGCTCTGAATGTTAATAAAGTAACTTAAGTGGATGTGTCTAAACGTAATGGAGAAGAACAAAAGTATTAAGGATTTGTCACAGTTTTGTTACCTGGAACAATCGAAGTTCCAACAGTTGCCGTAGTTGAAGTTGTTGTTTCGGCGGTTGTTGAGTAATCGACGGGTTTTTCAACCGGTGTTGTGATTGCTGAAGTAGTTGAAATTGCCGTTGTGTCTGTGGTTGTTGACGAAGCAGAACTTTCAACAACAGTTGTTGTGGTAGTCAAAGCAGAGGTTGTCGTAGGCACTTTTGTTGTCGTTGAAGCTGAGGTTTCATCAACCGTTTTTGTAGACGCCGAAGTCGCTGAATCTGTCGTAGATTCGAAGGTTGTTGAGGAAGCTGGGGTTTCATCAACCGTTGTTGTAGTAACTAAAGATGTCGAAGTTGCAGATGGCGAGCTCGCAGTAGAATCTGTATCAGTTGCCGACGCCGAAGACCGAATGGGAATGGTGGTTGCTGTTGCAGTTGTAAAAGGTACATTCGTTGTCTGTGTAGAGGTAGTTGACGGTTCCTGTTTAAATGTTGTTGTCGAGGTGGTAGACGATGGACTTGTTGTAGAATCCTCTAAAACTGTTTCCACTGTTGAAGGGGAGATAATCTTTGTGGTAGTGGCTTTTGGTGTTGTAGTATCTGCGGCTGTTGTTGTTGATGATGTAAAATCCATTGCAAAAAAATCATACGGATCCATCGTTGGCGTAGACACAAATGACTCCTCCGTTGACGACGAGGTAGATGTCTCAGCAGTTGTTGTAAAAACGGGTTTGGTTGTTGTTGTTGGGCGATTTGTTGTTTTTGTTGTTGGTGGTGTTGTTGTTGTAGTTGTTGGACGACTTGTTGTCATTGTTGTAGTCGGACGACGTGTTGGCAATGTCGTTGTTGGACGACGTGTCCTGGCTTTCTGAGATGTTGGTGTTTTGGTGGTTGGAGGTGATGTTGGTCTAAGAGTTTTTTTTGGCGCTGGTCTTAATGTTGTAGGCTGCCGTCGGACTGCTCCATCTACAAGATACAACATAGCTTACAAGTGTGAGGGAAAAGTCTGTGACCGGTGAGCAAGCATTAGATGAAAAAGGGTGGGGGGGGGGCATTTTTCAGTCCATGTGCATGTGTAAATTAAACCTACCTTTATTGCTATTTTGAGAGTTTCTATTCATACTTAGGTTTAAAGCTCACAAGCAATATCTGCAACAATACGCTCACTCAATTTTGCGTGTGATATGTAAACCATTCATCATATGCTTTTACTTTTAATGATTGGATACGCCGGTTTATGTTGATAGACTTGGACAACAGTTTATAGAAATTGTTTTTACAATTTTCAATGTTTGTATTTCAGTGTAATAGATTCCGAATACAAATTTCGAGAGACCGGACCTGGTAGCGCAATCGGTAAAGCTTCGTGCTGCCAGGTACGGGAGGCCCCATGTTCGATCCCGTGCCGCGACATACCAAAGTCGTTAAAAATGGTGGTGACATATCTCACTTGCTTACGCTCAAGCAAATATAAGGGTAGTTCCACGAATAATTGGCCCGGTGTCCGGATAACGTGACTGGGTGTGGTATCATGCCAAGGGTTTGATGCATGCTATACACAGTGAAGGCAGCATTATATCTGCTTCAAGTGGACACCGTCTCCAGACAACTGAAATACTGTTGGTGGGACGATAAATGTAGTGGAAATGTAATACCGCACCTCCAATTGAAGAATACTTAATTAGGATTAAAATGCTTCAGAACAGGGAGCTGAAGGTTCGAATCCCGGTATGGGCACTCATGGTCAACTTTTTTTCCCCTGCAAATTCAAAATTATTTCTGCATCACTCTACCAGACTAATGACTAAACATGTGTAATTTGTATCTATATATGAATGTTAATTGCATGTTTAGTGCTAAATTTGATTATAAATTCGTTACCTAGTATTTGTAAAGCTTAAAAGGATCAAAACTATGTGGTTAAATTATTTTATGTTTTGCAGCATAAAACAAAATACTCTATAGAACATTTTGGGCAACTGTGAAATAAATAGTTTTGCTATTAAGTTTTCATTTATTTATTTTAAATAAAGCACCGTAAGTAGAAAAAATGGGAAATCAGTCTTAAATGTGTTGGGTTTTGTAAACAATTAAATACATAACGACTTCAAGGACTTAAAGTTGGTATCCGACAGTTTGGACCGAATATATTTTTCGCAACTAGGCCTATCTAAATCAGTCATTATTTCCGTAAAAAAATCCTGTAAAATGTTTTTCATTGATGCCCTAGATAAGTGTAAACAGTAAAGCGCCAATCTCAACTCGTCATTTCAAACAGGTGTTTCCTATCTGAGCCACGCTGCAGATATTTTTAAACTAAGAAAACCCCATGACATATTACCTTCAAGATTGCGTTATTAGTTCATCCGGGTAGTCCGCGCTGACGTCGGTATCTATTAATAGCAGAGATCACTTTCGTCCTTCTTTATAGATTTGGAAAGAATTACCATTTAGATTGATTTTATTTTCGCAATGAGTATTGTCTTGCAAAATAGGTAGTGGTCATAATCTACTTTACTTCGACTCTATTATGAGTTTATGAAGAAATTATACATAAATTTCTGGAAACAGTAGGAAAAATTTAGTTACATGCGTTTGACATAGAAAAACTCTCGGTACCACCTTTAAGACGAAAGACTAAAAATAGGAAGGTTGTCTAGCTAACTTGCGGCGCGCCAATGGTTTTACCCAGACACTGATCTGAAAAGGGAGGTGGTTTTTTGATTCTTTTAGTACCAGAAAGAGCCGGTCGTCACTAAAATGACACTTTGGTGTTGCTGCGATTTATTTAAAACACACAAAGCAAGCATAAAAGCGCCATTATGCCCATCGTCGGACGCCCACGTTCGACTATTCCGTTTTACTACAATCGTCGACCGTGCGTTTATCGGTAAATTTTCTGTCGTCTTATAGAACTGAATCGAATAAGAATTAGTCAATCGTGAGACTCTTTAGCGTGGAGACAAGAAGTAAAATAATGACGTCGCCATGGTGACAAGTCTGTCGAAGCAATGAAAGAACGAGCTTCATCATGGGACTGAAATCTCCATCGGATCATGAAGCGACCAATGAAATAGCTTTACCAGAAACGACGAAAAGTGAACTAAATATTCCTCGGACAATGAATGGAGAGTAATGGTATGGATCGGTCGTGGGTGTCCGGCGATGCATTATGCAATAACAGTCATGAATATTAGCATCGATTGAGTCCATGAACACGGTTTATATATTACGCTGTACATGTAATGTCTATACAACTGTAAACTAAAATCATCTGTAATAATAATAAAGCAAAACTGGTTGAATGTCATTATAAGCAGTTGCTGATGTTGAGCAACCAAGACTTAACAAAAGTCAATTTATTATTAAATGATGTTTTTCTCCTCTTTCAGGGCCTTACATATAGATGTTATGGAAGCACAACAGAAAAGACTGGCATAAGTTTTATTTGCGGTTCCATCCAAAACAGACAGCTTGGCAGTTTACACATTAAGCTTGAGTTTTTGTTTGCCATTTACATCTTACAAAACACAGACTAGGAGACAGCTTGGCAGCTCACAAATTAAGAAAGCTGTTTTTCTCAGAGTTCCAAGGCAATGCAGAAAAATATCATCAAAATGTAATTTCAGAGTATTTATTTGTTTCAGAAATAACAAAATGAATGTCTTACGTAGAAATCAGACAGCTGTGGTCAAGAAATAAAACTTGCAACCTAAGTTTGACAATTTGTAGATTGTCAGTATTATGTCTTTTATTTCATCTTCACGATAATGTTAATTTATAAATGTTTATTTTGACAAGGCTGACGACATCTGAGCCTGGAGTTTTTTTGTGTAGTTTTAAGAAATACGAAATGAAGTCCGCCAGCTTCATTAAAGCAAGTCATATATAACTTGTTTTTTCCAACGCTAAATGTGAACATGGGTAAAACTAAAAAGTTACTAAAATTATACATTAGCAACCGCTTTAAATTGCAAGTTATTCTTATCATTATAGTTTTAAAGGATAAAGAAATGTGTTACCGTTCATTGTAATTTAAAATAAACCGATCGGATTCGGTCTTTAACTATACAGTCAAACTTGTGTTAGCGGTCGCGTGTTAAGAGCGGTCACCATGCTGTGAGTGGTCAGTTATGTCCTCCCAAGCAATTGTAGTTTTGAATTTAGAATTTAAATGTAGTTATTTTTATTTTGAACTGAACGTATGCAATTATTTTGGATTTCAGCTAATTTTTATGACATGAAATATGTCCTAAAATAAATTAATAAAATCAGAAAGGTTCCTTTCCATTATACACTTCAATATTCAAAGGCAAAACAGTGACGGAACATGGGGCCATTTCTCATACATTTTGATGGCCTATCAAACTAGCATAATCTATGATTTTTTTTACAAAACATCAAATAAAAATAAGAATTATTGATACGTAGGATTGCCATTTAATTAATGTGTACGTATGTAGATAATAGTTCATTATGATGAACACTCAAAATGAAAAAAGGTATAACGAGTAATTTTATTTATAAGTGAGCAGTGAGGTACTATTATATAAGCGCTGTTCGGAGAGTGTTAGGTTTACACTATAAATGATTAAAGGTATGCAATAAAAAAGTCACTGGGTCATAAGTTTCAACACAGTCACTAACAGAAACTTATATATTAAACATCCATTATTTACCATTTGATTGCAATTAAACTAAAATTAGGTCTAAAAATGTCTACCGGACGCGATCAAAATACACTGAGTTTAAAATTACCTCCTAGTTATATACTTCGTAACTACAAGCAGTTTTGTTTGCTTACTGGAATTGCTAACATGGTATTGAATAAATACCTGTCTTCGTGGTGGCCGGAGCGGTAGTTGTAAAGTCTGATTCATCGAAAAGTCTGCCGTCGGGATTAAGGACTGCATGGGCTTCGTCGGGATTTGTCGGTAGCACAGTTGACCTAAATGGTGCTGTCGGGCATTAAAACATAGATATGATCGGACCATACTGATTGGAGAGTCTGATATTAAGTTAAACTTATGATTTTTAGATTATTTAGATGGACGACACAATCATGCTTACATGTATAAGCATATCTAAATGTATGTAAAGATGTAACAGAATAGTAATATGTGAGATTTAAATTATATTTAATGCTAACAATTGTTCGTTGACTACTTACTAATTATATTTTGTGTATCCATTTCTATAATTCGTAGTTGTATCGATTTTCCAGCTTTTAACGAAGGTAAGAATATTAATAAAAATTGACACTCTTCTAGCAGTTTGATTACTTAAAGGACGATGGTTATGATTTAAAACCTTTTGTCGATAAAGTTTTAAAAATCCATATACGAAACCCAGTGCACTGCAGAGAGAATGCACTCAAAGATATTAGTCTTAAGCTACATCTTTGTTGTTGAGAGCCTTTTGTTGTTGTCCGCTATTTGTTATTGCCTGCTGGTTTGATACACTTGGAGTACTTGGCGGTTTTTGAAAAACTACTCCTCAAGACGTTACCAAACAGTGTCGAAGTCGCTGCTAGAAAAATAGTCATAAGCCGGACAAAAAAGCAACTAATAGCCTGTGATACAAATACAAAGATTCCATTTGATTAAAGAAACATGTGTGTGGATAAATAGCAAGTAAATTGAGTCCATCATTTTTGCTGTGCAGCGTTTTTAACTTAAATGTTATAAATAATAAAATAACCTTTTGTTTTCTCTTCATCGAACCCGTCAAAGATGGATGTATTGCCACTGAAGGACACGTTCAAGTCGGAACGCTGGTCTCCACCTAGATCAAATGTAATAAAACACACCAGATTCGCATTTTTTACAAGAGCAATAACAAACAATGATCAGTTTACATGTTATTTTATAACACTTTCGTTTGTTCATAAAAACGTATATAATACTAATATTAATAAAAGTTCCATTTAGTAGCATACTGCGCTTAAGATCTCCTAGCTTGCACGAAAAGTATGAACATATATTGAAAAACTACTGTTACATTTTCCCCCCAAAAGAACTACACCATTTCAGTGTAGTAGAAGGGTTACTCACGTGGCTTCACAAAGAAGCAGAGTAGTAGAAGGTTCTCTCACGTGGTTTAACAAAGAAGCAGTGTAGTAGAAGGGTTACTCACGTGGCTTCACAAAGAAGCAGTGTAGTAGAAGGTTTACTCACGTGGTTTCACAAAGAAGTGTAGTAGAAGGTTTACTCACGTGGTTTCACAAAGAAGTGTAGTAGAAGGTTTACTCACGTGGTTTCACAAAGAAGTGTAGTAGAAGGTTTACTCACGTGGTTTCACAAAGAAGCAGTGTAGTAGAAGGTTTACTCATGTGGTTTCACAAAGAAGTAGTGTAGTAGAAGGTTTACTCACGTGGTTTTACAAAGAAGTAGTGTAGTAGAAGGTTTTACTAACGTGGTTTCACAAAGAAGCAGTGTAGTAGAAGGTTTACTCACGTGGTTTCACAAAGAAGTAGTGTAGTAGAAGGTTTACTCACGTGGTTTCACAAAGAAGTAGTACAGTAGAAGGTTTACTCACGTGGTTTCACAAAGAAGCAGTGTAGTAGAAGGTTTACTCACGTGGTTTCACAATGAAACAGTGTAGTAGAAGGTTTACTCACGTGGTTTCACAAAGAAGCAGTGTAGTAGAAGGTTTACTCACGTGGTTTCACAAAGAAGCAGTGTAGTAGAAGGTTTGCTCACGTGGTTTCACAATGAAGCAGTGTAGTAGAAGGTTAACTCACGTGGTTTTACAAAGAAGCAGTGTAGTAGAAGGTTTACTCAAGTGGCTTTACAAAGAAGCAGTTTAGTAGAAGGTTTACTCACGTGGTTTCACAATGAAACAGTGTAGTAAAAGGTTTACTTACGTGGTTTCACAAAGAAGCAGTGTAGTAGAAGGTTTACTCACGTGGCTTCACAAAGAAGTAGTACAGTAGAAGATTTACTCACGTGGCTTCACAAAGAAGTAGTGTATTACGAGGGCTGTCCCGAGGGCCAAGGCGGCCATGACAGCTATGGCTAGGATGATGAACATCCGGGATCGTCTCGTTCTTTTCCTTTCTTCCTCCTTCATCTCCTTGTACACCTCATCCGGCATGTTGCTGTAACTGTTGTAAGCAAAGAGGCAGAAGAAAATCAGTTGACTGTTTTATTGGTATAGACCACTGTTTTCGTCCAGTTGACACTCAATTATCGTAAACCGTATGGGTTCGAGGCCCCGTAGACCAGACAGTTATGGGCAGAGTTCTTCCAGAGGGTCCTGCCGACCTTCAGAAGTACTACACAGACATTTGTTCGATGTCCATTCCCATCGCCACCATCCCGGCCCATCCACAATAAGGTGAATATCGCCAATATGGCCAATATGACAATACTTGTGTCTTTGTTATTCGTCTAAACCGTTAAAAATAGCTAAATATTAACACGCACATTATTCATTATAAACTGCTGCCATATGCACTAGAATAATACTTTGCTCTTTTTCAATATAATATACGTACATAACCTGTGGCAGGACTACTTTTTCTGGCGGAGGCTCCACGTCACCTTCTGTGTCCCAAAGTTTATCCTCTCTCACTGGAACGTCTGTGGTGGACGTGGCTGGCGTAGGGAGATTGGCGAGCTTCAGCTTATCAGTCAACAGGATCTAGATAACATGGATGTAATGAACAGCATTTTATTAATATCATATAATGTTTTATTTTATAAAATGTGAACAGTTCCATTTATGACATAAGATGGATTACATTAAAGCCGGCCATATATTTTGTATCGAAACAGACCTATGGCAACAACAAACAATCATAATTAATATTTAGTTTGGAAAATAATGTTGCACACACTACAAACAATAGCAAAAAAATAAATGATAAGCTGGAAAGATACTTTAAAATACAGTGTTGTAAATTTTTCCATAGGTACATGTGACTGCAGAATAATATTTATTCTAAAAATGCTCAAATTTTCGGCAAATTGACTTTCAATAGTTAAACACAAACAAAAATAACAAAGAAAAAATACTTTAAAATAGTTGATAATTATATATATATAAACACAAACAAACACAAACACATTGTAGTTCGCTTACCTTACAAATGTTAAGTTATGACAAAACTGATATTGCGATCACACAATCACTGAGGGAGAGTGTTCCTTTATCCCGGAAACAAATAGCATGCACTCTAATAATTTCCGCACAGTTCAATTTTAATATAAAAGCGGATGAATCTTGCTATAGATGAGAACTGCACTGCTTATCATTCTTAAATGCAAGAACATAATTATTATATTGAATGGATTTGAACGAAACTTTGCAGATTATACTAAACTTAAATATTTTAGAAGATATCAGATAAGGCCCATACAATTTACTGAAGTTTTTCCGATAAAAATAAAAGACACATCAGTATATTTCTTTCAGGAACGTCTAAGAAAACATCTCTCCTGAAATAGAGACCCAACTTTTCATTGTAACAACACTTTCAAATTGCAATTGCAACTATATACATTAGCTTAAATGTACTTTTCCTTAGAAGAAAAGTTTAAGAGCTTAGAAACATCTACGCGTGCCTTTCTAGTGCGATTACTTCTGTGTTTATGAAAACGTTTAAAAACGTGATATCTTTTAACCACAAATGGATGTACTGTGTACTTACAGATTTTATTGCAGAATATCTTTGTCAGTTAGAAGTTATGTGAGGTATTCTTAATTAGAGATAATTAACCCTAAATTAGACAAATGACGTCAAATCGTTATACTTCATCCATTGTTTATAGGCTTATGATCTTGTGATTAATGGAAATCAATCATTAAAACAGATCATTTTGTTAATTAATACTATTAATAAAACAGAATTTTGTTACCTTTTGTGTATTTCTATTAAGTGAATTGGATTATCTTTTTACCCAAAACAAACATTGCGAATGTTGTAAAAATAAAGAAAAGGACAAACCATATTTTCTTGATATAAACTGATTGAACAGCCCCCACCCCCTCGCTTACATTATCTAAAGGGGTTTTTTTTTTTCGTCATTACAAATAGGTATTTCCTATTTAAGCCACGCTGCACAGATAGCATTTTCTAAACTAAGTAAACAACGTCACCCGTAACTTTATATAATCATTCCGGTAATTCGCATTGACGTCGATGTCTATTTTTAGCAGAAATAAAATCGTCTTTTGTTAGACTTAGGTTTGACTTTTTGCAGAAATTATGTCCCAATTCCCCCAATCCAGGCTTACGTGTATTTGATGAAGACCAACTGTCGGATACCACCTTTATATTTTAAAGTCACCTACTGGGAAGAAATCTTATTGCGTGGCAAACCTTGCAGGGACATATGGTAACAATTCCCACATGATTTGTATCGCATATATCTGATGTTTAAAATCACATTATCATTTATTTAAATTGTTAATTGAATCAATGAATATAATGAATAATTGTTTTGCGTCTATTCCGCCACAAACCACGAATAAATATGATTTACAGTGACAAGGACACCTGACATAAGTGACAATACAAACATGTTTGATGTGTGTATTAAGCGGTTGAGCTTGCTTCTTTGTGGCGGACGCACAAAGACAAACGCGTTTTCGAACGAAAACTTCGCAGAAAGTGTTAATTCGTCACAGTGATGGTTCAATTAATTCAACGTGGACCAATTAAAGTTGTCAAGGCAAGATGAATGGCGGGTGTTACTCCACTTTAATAACGGACAACGGTTTATTAAATAAACAAAAGAACGTGTATCAAAGGGGTTTTGTTTCGTCCCGGTTGGTTTCGTACTCAGAAACGCATAACTGTCAAAGTAATAGATATCATTTATGTAGAGACGTATAGACTTATTACGGTATAAAATAATATGAATTGATAAACGTTTAACATCGTTAATAATGTCCTTATTCGACCTCTTTGTCATGATAGTAAATAAAATATATTTGTTGGTGGGTTGGTGACTGACAGAATGACGAATTTATTTGACCGCGAAAACATCGTATACACATTCATTTACGTATTTTAACTTACAAACAGATTAATTGATTCGACTTTTGTAATGATCGTCACTACCAGGGGCGGATCCAGAAAATGGGGGAGGGCGGGGTTAAAATCAAGATTCATTCAACTTTATCTCAGTAAATACTACATACACATACACAGTTAGGGACCCTAACTTCGACCTAGACAATACACAAAATTTACTTTAAGGGCTTAGTATTTTTAAGTTTTTGTGTTTTCACAACTCTACTCTTTTACCTGGATGGTAGTGTGTGTGTGTGGGGGGGTGCGTATTCCTCCGCCACGCCCCCCCCCCCCCCCCCCTTCCCGGATCCATCCCCGGTTACTACCTCCAAAAAGCACAAGGTTTCTGTCTTACTGTGTGTAAAACCAGTACCTAACAACTACATTAGGAACCCCCACCCCCTCAATATTTACTGATTTGACTCCTCACTCCATCGCTTGGGTTTAAATACAGCTCAGTGCCGAGGACTGTTAAACCATTCGACCTATCTTAAACAGATGAGCCATTGCAATGGGTTGCAGCAGTAAGCGTTGGGCCGACCGTTAACTGTACTGTATACTTTGCAAGCAACCTGGTTTGTGTGCTAGCAACCATGATAGGCATTGTAATGATAACTGCGTAAACCCAGGAAGAACACACAGACCCACAAACAAGCATCTTTGATCACGAATCTAAAAGTTGAAATAAATAGCATAAAATACTTTTGATTATGTTTTTTCCAAGCTCAAAATCGATCATAATTGGAAGGAAATCATTACTCCGGGTCGTTTATATACATTTATGTAAAGTTCGGGAGTGTCCCACTTGTTTTGTCAGTACTTACTTCGTTGTTGTTGCTGGTCAGGAAATGTGATACTTTATAATTACAAAAAAAAAAAAAAAAACGGTTTAGAGTAATGAAGTTCTTTACATTATCATAAATGTAC
Source organism: Sinonovacula constricta (assembly GCA_007844125.1). Lineage (NCBI taxonomy): Eukaryota > Metazoa > Mollusca > Bivalvia > Cardiida > Solecurtidae > Sinonovacula > Sinonovacula constricta. Next base: position 30,759,839 of record CM017563.1, read on the forward strand.
TTAACAAAATTCAGTAGCCAATATTTTGTATTCATGCAAATGACTGTGTAATCGTAATGAAATATTGTTTGTCTATAAATACCATATTAATCGATCAATGAACTTTCAATTTCGAGTTATATACATGTATATGCAATCGTCATTTAAAAATAGGGGCTTACTCCTGATCAAACTAAATGGTATCAAAATTATGCTCTGTTAAATTTTAAACAAAAATGTAAAATATGTTTTGTAAATTATCACACTCTTTAAAAAAAACTACGAATATCTGTCCAAAATATTTCAAAGAAAAAAGGTCGTTTTTGTATCCGATGTTATGTAAATTACCCACGGGACAAGACTTAAATCTTATATTGACAAACTATCTTGACTTTTCATAATGTACTTTAAAAAAAGAGCGTTACTTCTTTGAACGGACATGACTCTTTGAACTTTGAACGCAGACTCCTCTTAGTCTCCCACTGCGTGGGTGCGAATCCCATTCGGGAAGGACTTAATGTGGGAAAATCTTACAGCTGACCTGCCGTGCACCGGTGGTTCTACCCGGACATTTGTCTGGGTTCTTCCGTCATTCAAATAGCTGGACATTGCAACAATGACCACAATCAAATATTTGTGTGCAAATACAAGACAAAACAGATACACATGAATATTATGACGTGAAATCTTTTCTGTGACAGCGTCTCAGAGAGACCACAGGATGTGAGCTACAAGCAAGGAAATATAAGCATTAGCGGTATGGGATTTAGGATTTTGCCGGCATTTTTGCCGATATTGTGCAGCGACATTTCTATCATTATAGCACAGGGGCATATATGAAGTGCCCAAGGACTGAACCCAGCCGGTCCATTATACTGACACCAACGAGTCAGGCGTAATGCTGTCCCCTTAGCCCCGAGCGTAAGGATGGAAGCCACCACTACCAACTTTAAAGTCGTTGGTTTGACCCGGTCGGAGTTTGAACCCGCGACCTCCCGATCCGCAAGCCGACGCTCTACCAATTGAGCTATTGCGGCCAGTGTGTCAGTAATGGACCGTCAGAACTGTTGTGTGTACAGAAAACAAACTTGTTAGGAATGTTATTATATTATATTATATTATATTATATTATATTATATTATATTATATTATATTATATTATATTATATTATATTATATTATATTATATTATATTATATTATATTATATTATATTATATTATATTATATTACTTTATATTATTTTATATTATTTTATATTATATTATATGTGGTATTGTACACATAAAACATAATATATAACAAGAATATACTATAAAATGTAATATAAAGAATAAAAAATAATACATGATATGTACTAAACATATAACATAAAGCTCCGACCATAAATCTTAAGTACATTTATCTCACCTTTTTTCAGAGTGCACTCACACACTGTCATAATACTTATTGCAATAGCTGCGCTACAACACTTTTGGTAATTAATGACCGTTGCACGCGTTGGTGATGTTAATAATGTTGGCTGCAAGGATCAAGCATAACTGAGCGCCGCCTACGATTTAATGGTAACAATGAACATACATCTTGTCTCATTTTCTCACACCGTTATTTGTAAATCATCTTACGGATATCCATCTACGTCCTGTGTCATTTCACTAGACAGGAGAAATTAGAAAGAGGCAGCAGAACTATTTCGGTCTCATTTGTCATCATTCAGTATCATACGTCCTTATTTTACCGAGTCCTTTTCATTCTTATGAAATAAGCAAGTGTATTGCAGCACCTCCAACTGAATAGTATCCAAAAATAGGTCCAAACTGTGTAGAAACTGGGGGTTGTGGGTTCGAATCCCCGTATTAGTAAGTAGTTTTAGAAAAACTGTTGCCATTTACTTTATTTAAATATTTTATTGAATATATAATGCTATTTATGTAATAAAACCGACAACGACGCTAGCAGGCACGTTGATTTATTTTAGTTTTTATATGATCCATTTCTGAAAGTTAATAGTTAAAAAATAAAACTAAAACGTTAATAAAATAAAAAAAATGTACACTTGAAAATGACACAAAAACATAGTAGAACAAAAATAAAAATTTTGGTTTTTGTAGGATTTCAACCCGGGACCTCTCGGACGGCAGTCCAGTGCTGACTGCGCCACTGAGTCTTGGTACATGCTTCTTGGTTATACACCATGTTTACATTTACATGTTTACATAACCTGGGCTAATCCGTGCATTTTGATTAATGTCGGGCCCAATTAGGGGTCAGTCGCTATTGTTTTGGGCAGTTTTTTGTGCCACATGTACTTCTTGCTTTATACAAATAACTTTATGCATTTATTTGTCTTTTATAATAAATAAATATAATGGCTTTTTAGTCTGAAATCTCAAATCCATGTCTTAAAAGTATTTTTATATATGGCAAGATTTCCAAAACTACAATACACAAATTATGGAAAACATTGAAATAAATCGTACGTCTTTGATGAGGTCGGCGACTTCTTTGAAGCACACAAAGCAAATGGGCAGGAAAAACATCTTAAAAACGGGTTGGGTATGTAAACAACGTATTACGAATTTCGAATAGTTGGAGTCAAACCAGCCAACTTACATATTTGGTGTTAATGTTAAAATTAAATGCTATATAATTTTACCACAAAAAGGTTGCTTTTTTGAATATGTATGATATCGAAATAAAGAATAACAATAAAAGCGAAGATTTGAGAAATCTGGATGACGGAAAGAGCTTTATGTTAAAATGTAAATGAAATATTATTTTATGCATTCATTTTGTTCGGTATAAGAAAAAAAATATCACACTCCAGTAAGGGTGATAGAACATACGCATCGGTTGATATTATCTTCTCGGGTGAATATAATGTACAATAATACATACATTTTTTTTAAAATTTCACGATTCTGTGTTATGCCTTATGCCAATATGACCATACCTGTGTCGGTGCGATGTAACAAAAAAGACTAGGCTGAGTTGATTAAACAGGCAGATGGAATTAGAAATTTTGTTATGAATAGAGAATCGGTCTTCAGTCATCAATTAGTAAATGATGAAACCCTTCTTTCGGATGAATCGCAATTCAAAAATATTTTAAAATGAAATCTAGCGGTAAAGTCATTATTTTAGTAAATATTGCTATTTATTCATATTAAATGACTTAAGCGAATGTCCGTATCACTATTTTGCCCTTGATGTTAATCAAATTAAAATAAACGAGAGAATACACTAATTGGAATAGTGTGTTTCCACTATGTTTCTTATTTAATCCCCACTATAAAATGATATCAACAGAAGTCTAACTGGCTTCATTATTGGCGACGCACTGGAGCGTGGAATGCTCACCGAAATTTGCGCATGGAGAAAAGTTTGTTTTGCGGACTTTCTAAACCTGATAAAATACGGGTCCGAATTCGGTAAACGGCGTTCTATTTTAGTTATTTATTTTTATATTTATTTATTTGTGTGTGTGTATATATTTCAAAGTAACTTTGAAAATAAACAATAAGATGCCGAGAAAGAAACAACATACTACGTTCAAGAAAAATTCTATCTGAACTATACTTAATTTGTGTAATGTGAAGCTGCTGCACATGTGCACTTTCTGCTTGTACACTTTAGTTTTATAGTTTACTATAATAAATTTGCTTTTTTACATATGTTACATATGTTTACCTATTAAATGGTGTTGGACTTTGCGTTTTATTTTGTTTTAAAACATTCTATAGCCTCAGGAATGTAAGTTATACATACTTTTTCTCGAGATTTATATTATACTGAGAATTTTCAAATAAAAACCATAACGTTTCAAATGTCTGTTACTTGCTCACTTATTGCTTTAATCAATTTACCTCTTCCACTTTTTGCGTCGCCTTTGATGCTTCGCATCAACGACTTTTCTTGTGATAACATATTGCCATTACTCTCAAAACAAGTTGGAGGTTGCCAACGTGTAGAAAATAGTCCCACGCTCAGTTTTAAATCATATGAAGGATATCCATCAGCGCCCAATGTCATTGCGCTGGACAGGAGTAATTAGAAAGAGCCAGCAGAACTATTTTCTGACTCATTTTTTATCAGAAAGAGTTCACATTGCGATTTTCGACCCCATTCGTCATTCGTCCCAGTTTTCGCCAGGAAAACATTTCATTTTATACTTAGTACGACCTAATATGCGTTAATGAAAAAAACAACATCTGCCAAAGAAAAAAAATTACAGTGGGTTTTGGCGAGACACGTAGTTGTTATTGAAACTTTTGACTAGATAAGTGTATAGACTCGGTATTTTAAGGTACTGTCGGACAGTTTGTTTATATGCCATAAAAAAGTGGAAAATTAAAATTTACCATCGTAATTATTGCAGCGTTAACTTCAGTTAACTTTACGTCTGATGAGTTTTATTTACTTCTTAAACACTAGTAATTTTCCATAGTTTTTTTTACTTATTTCTTTCATTTTTTGTATTCTTTTAAAGTTAAAAAAAGTATTTTTGGACGGTTCTTTCCACAAAAATGGTTAAGATTTCTTATATTCAAGTAATAAAAGAATATTGTTTTAACGGGCGGAAATATATCGGCGTGATTGACTTGTTACATGTGCGAGCACCCCCTTCCCCCACCACCCCACCACCCTTCATATCCTAGGACCCAGGTTGGAAATCCACATGATTTCATTTCTTACCATTTTATTTTTTATTTTTAGTAAAAAGGTTGCTTTTGTGTGAATTATTTCATAAATTTTACGAGAAAATCGTTATATCGTTTAACTTTAGGACTGTTGGGAGCTTTAAAAATTTCAGCAAACTTCCCTTGAATAAGTTTTCAATTATTTAGTGGTGTCATCTTTAGTATAATTGAAGTGTGATAAATGGGGTATCCGACACTTTGCCAATATCTTATAAAATAAGAACGTCTGTCCCCTATTCTGGGGAAGCTGTGAGTTATTCCTACATAAACTTAAACTTTAGTTTAAGTACATCCTTTTAAGAACATTTCTAAAATTGTTACTTAAAACAAATTCTTAAACAACCCGCTTTAAATGGTCATTGTTTCCAAATCTATTTATAATCACTATGGGAATTTCAGCCAAAAATAGATATCGACGTCAGAGGGGATTACCTGACTGATCATGTAACGTGATCTCAAAAGAAAGTGGTCACTCGTTTTTTCTTGGTTTAAAAATAACTACATGTGCAACGTGGATGTGATAGGAAATACATGTACATTATTGTACAGACATGTGGGGTGTTATATTTTACTATTCGCATGGATGTAGGGCATCAATGTGCAGCAGTTCACGGGATTTTTTCAGGTAAAAATAATTTACTGGATATTTTCAGGTAAAAATAATGTATATGGTACCAGGTAAATAATGTGGTACGCCATGACGTCACATATGTTATTCCGGTTTCCTTTTTAATATGTTACATTGTTCTATAAATCTTACTAGTCCAGTGCATTAATTATTTGTTAATTTATTGCTATGTATCTGTTTCGGAGATAATAACGTTTCTTAATAATTCTTTAGCGGCGCTTTGAGTTATAAATCTCGTCCACAAACTTTATGAACACACCTCGAAACTCTAAATTTAACAGCTTTGGTTAGTCCCGATTTTCTCCTGTCACAAACGCCCTTTATTTAACCGTTTTTTTACGTTCCTGTCACCGGCATATGATAACAGCGGTCTGACGTTTATTAATCCTTGTTAATGATTGTTTATGGGCCGACCTCGGACAATGCCCCATGTCAGAATGGGGCGAACATTACATAAACTTACGTTTTTGTGCTGCTTTTTAGAGTTATGGGCCGCTGTCATTTGTTAAGCGTAATGTTAAGTCATGAAATATAAATGAGTATTGATATAAAAAATAAAATTAACGGATGTGGCAGGATGTGACAGGACTTAGAACTTTGAAGGTACTCGTTCGTCTGCTATCATAATTTATAACTTATATAAGAAGTTATACCTTATATCAGAAGTTATAGCTTATATCAGTAGTTATACTTTATATCAATCGTTATACCTTATATCAGAAGTTATAACTTATACCAGAAGTTATACCTTATATCAGAAGTTATACCTTATATCAGAAGTTATACCTTATATCAGAAGTTATACCTTATACCAGAAGTTATACCTTATATCAGAAGTTATACCTTATACCAGAAGTAATACCTTATATCAGAAGTTATACCTTATATCAGAAGTTATACCTTATATCAGAAGTTATACCTTATACCAGCAGTTATACCTTATATCAGAAGTTATACCTTATACCAGAAGTTATACCTTATACCAGAAGTTATACATTATATCAGATGTTATACCTTATACCAGAAGTTATACCTTATATCAAATGTAATGACTTACATCAAAAGTTACACAATATGCCAAAATTATATGTTATATCTAAAGTTATATTTATTGTACTTACGAGCCGATCGCCTGACTTATATGTTGATACATGTAGTTAGTACCTTTACAAACTATTACATAATGTCTTGATATGTGATCATAAAGAGAACTATATAAGGACCTGACACATCTAACATTGGACTCCTTTTCTCGCTTCTTTTTTGTTACGTATATAAGCCGGGCATTTCTATTAGTTAGTGTAATATGACGTCCATTGGATCCCGCTTAGACTTGACCTACATGTATAAATGAGTCCAATTATTGATAAATAAGGTTAATCCAAGCTTAGGAAGTGAAATTCGTACGCAGTAATGTTGACATTATGGTAGAAAACAAAAACAAACAAAAAAACACCAAACATAAAATATTTTTTTTTTTTTTTTTTTTTTTTTTTTTGTAAATTGATACTCAAAGTTAGGGGCTCACTTTAGACATATCTTTGCTCTCTGTGTGTGTGTGTGTATGTGTGCGGGGGGGGGGGGGGGGGGGTGTGTTGTTAAGTTTGTTGTTGTTTTTTTGTTTGTTTTTTTGTTTTTGTTTTTTGTTGTTGTTGTTTTAATACATTGCAGCGACCAGGTATGATCGTTATAGCAACGTCCAGCTTTTTAGTGGAGGAAGACCCCAGATACATGTCTATAGAACCACGGGTGCACCGCAAGTCAGCTGGAAGACCTTCCCATTTTAAGTTCTTTGCCCCGAACGGGACTCGAACCCACGCGGTGAGACATATCTTCGGCACATTCTCTTTCAGCTATGCAAGGGCCACACGACGAGGTCACGATAAAATCCAAAAGGAGGTGCTGACCACCATTAAACCAGTTAAAACAACTAACTGTTGGCAACGCATTACGTCCACTAAGTGCCGGAAACCTGTTCCAACCTCAGTAAGTTCGCTATGAACTGACACGACCCAAGTTGGTTATTTTGTTTTTGGGTGGTGGGGGAGGGGGGCGTAATTGAGTCTTATTTAGCTGTTAACATTTTGGGAAGTAATTAATATTAAGTATATTCTTTGTCGGATTTTTAAAGTAGTTTAATTATTGTAAGCTAATTGGAATGCATTGAGCTTTAACATAAATAAATAACATTTACCTATTAGGTCAGCTCCTTTCTTTCCACTTGCCTGAAGACATGTGACCCACTATATGATCTATGCCACAATATAACTTTTATCTAAAATAAAACGTAATAATATAAATTCATGTTACAATTTTACATAATCATGCATCAGCAATAATAATAATAATAATAATAATAATAATAATAATAATAATAATAATAATAATAATAATAATAATAATAATAATAATAATGATGATAATAATAATAATAATAATAATAATAATAATAATAATAATAATAATAATAATAATAATAATAATAATAATAATAATAATAATAATAATAATAATGATAATGATAATAATAACAAACACTGCCATTTCATTTTGTTAAAACTAAACAGCAGACTCATGCAGAATCGTGAATTTTACGTTAGACTTTGGTCTATTTTATCAAAAAATATACCAGATATAACTGATTTAATAGTCCTCTTTTAGGAAAACAATAGGACCCAATTTGAAAATAGATCTATTGAAATCTTTTGAAAGACCCCTTTTTCCAAATACAACTGTATTAATATATAAGAGCAAAGTGTTGGTGGACTCTATCATTTCTGTTCTAGTATGAGATGCCGACCTAATACGAATATGTGTCACAATGGAGTCTCGATTGAATTTTATCTACTTTTGGAAGGTAGTTATTCATAATTCATAATTCATATATTTATATATTAATAAATATATAAAGTATCTGATTGTAAGCAGTTTTCATTGCATTGGAAACATGAAGATATGCTATTTTTACATACATACAGATCTGTTAACTGAACAGATGTGCACTTAAAGGCATCTCGAAAGGAATGTGGTATCCCACTGAGCCAGGCCCCGACCTACTGAGATCAGACCTGCTAATTGCTGGTCATCACTGCAGGGAGTCTTTAGCCAACATAGTACTAATCTGTCACAATAAAACCTCTAATGGGTTAATGCAAAACTGAATTACCTGCTAGTATGGAAGTGAGACAGTAGGCTAGTTTTACACAAAGCCATAAACATTAATGTTAGTGATAATGTGGGTTGTTTACTGTAGGATCACTTACATATTCTTTATTGCATTAATTACTAGGTGTCAATTTTGTAACTGCATGATTATGTATTTATATCATAGTTAAATATTTGATTTTGAAAATACATGAGAGATACGTGTTTTAGTATTCAAAATGACTTAAAATGAGTCTGAAGGATATTATTCTGAATGACTTTTTAAATTGCTTTTGTAAGATACTTTTCGTTACATTTTACAAATCAAAATAAAATATAACTTAAAATATATATGAGAACTAAAAGAATGAAAGAAAGAAATAACAAAATGTGTAAGAAATAACAAAATCAACCAACAAAGTAAGAAAGAAAACAAATTAAGATTTATATATATATATATATATATATATATATATATATATATATATATATATATATATATATATATATATATATATATATATATATATATATATAGGATTGCGTAATTGGTATATTCATAACTGTTTCCTTTACAAACTGTGAATGACTATGTTCAACGCCCAGATATAGCATACATACACTTGGATCTTGAACAATACCTGTGTGACAGACACATTGTTACAGACTGTGGCAGCCTGGCTTATCAGAAAACAGATGCCCTCACATGCTGGGTGGGGCAATAAATGGGGGGGGGGGGGGTCACTTATATAAGGGTTTCGAGATGCCTTAAAAGGAAATTGCATCTCTGAAAATTACTCGTATATGTAAAAGCACATCAAATTTAAGCAATAATGCAAAACCTTAAACAGTGTATGACAGAGTCAGTCGCCTTTTAAAAAAATAATATTACAAAATAAAAACTTTGTTGAGTTTTAATGTATTTAACTGTTCACGGATGAATATGCATGTACAAACAAGTAAGTTCAATTCAATTAGTGCTAGAACCGAACTCTCAAGGTTGAACAAGTGTTGCATACATTTTAAATGAGGTGACTGAAAATTTGCCTACATCAAGTACATGTTACTATATCTTGTCCTATTTTGGAGGAAAATGGTCATTTTTCTGCAGAAACTCGTGCTTTATTCTAATAAAATACTATTTTGAATACTACCTTACTCGCTAAGTAGTACAAGCCGTGAAGAAACCCTAAATTTTCGTTCGTTCCAAATCTATAAAAAGGCAGGATGGGGATTTCCGCTTAAAATAGATATCGCTGTTAGAGTAGATTGGCCAGTTAATGATACCACGTGATCTCCAAAGTCAGTAGTCACGTGTATTTAGGTTTAGGGTTGTAGTTGTTGTTATTGTTGTTTTTGTTTTTGTCATAAATGAATAACGGTGACTAACGTGTAAATATAGACCTAACGTGGTTACCCTGCAAGTTTAAATGAGTAAAAATCACCAGTACCTGCTCAGCAAGTATTTATCATACCGAGCCTAATAAAATAGTTCAGATTACATCAACCATTTGCGACCGGCCACAATAGCTCTATTGGTAGAGCGCCGGTTTGCGGATAGGCAGGTCGCGGGTTCAAACCCTGGCCGGGTCAAACCAAAGGCTTTAAAGTTGATAGTAGTGGCTTCCCTCCTAACGCTCGGGGCTAAGGGGACAACATTACAACTGACTCGTCGTTGTCAGTATAATGGACCGGCCGAGTTCAGTTCCTTGGCACCTCATAAGTACCCCTGTGCTATAATGATAGAAATGTCGCTGCACAGTATCGGCAAAAAATGCCGGCAAATCCCAAATCCCTTAATTAACACATATTATTAACATTTAAAAAAAGATATTTTGGATATTGGCCTGTAAGAACCAAGACACCAACAGATTTTACATTCTCTGACACTATAAGTATTATACTAGAATTATTATACAGTCTTAAATATTTTGACATGAGATACATTCCGAAGCTTAAACATCGATCGAAGCATTTCTGCAGTGAACATTAAGTGTGGTATTTGATAGAGATTAAATATTTAAGATGAAGCGTATCTTTAAAGGTTTATGCGTTGTACACAAGATTATTTTTCTGGAAATGTACTAGATGGGTTGATTAATTAACGACACCTCTATGAAAACAAATACTACGCGGGCGTTTAATAGGTTTAATACGGTAAAGGGTGCTATCTAGGGTTTCTGCCGATGAAAGTCGCTGTGATATGCATTCAGTCTGACTTTGCGTCAGCATTTGTAAGGAGGTCAAAAGTGAGTCAAAATTGAGGTAAGGCAGCTATGCCGAATAATATGCTATATGAACTAATACTTTGGCACAACTTTCTTCCTACTTTGTTTTAAACAATCATTTATAAATGAAAATAATTTTTAAGGGAAAATATATCTTTCGATAATCCACCGGTTACCTTTGTTGCGTGTTGCGAATAATAAAAATTGAAGATATTTCAAATTAATAAACTGCTTATGTTTTAATGTATGATATATATATATAATACATAAGCAGTTTATTAATTTGAAATAGCTTCACTTTATATTTATATGAATACTTTGTTTAGTGTTTCTTTTCGCCGTTTATTCAAAACCTTGAATATTGATCTATAAATACAAAAAATAAGTAACTTTCAACCAGCAAACGCACAGTTTGCTATTTTTGTTGACCAGCTGCCTGTTTAGGCTTGGAACGCAAAACAAGCAAATAGGTGTGATAAATAGCTGGCCCGTTTTTTGTTTGTTTTTGCTTTTAATACTCAGATACTGAACTTTTTGTGGTTAATTTCGATCAAAACATTGTTTGCGAGTTTAATTGCCTAAAAATTATGGCATACATGTGCGGATGATCTTTGTTTATTAAAAGAAATATAAAAATAATTTCATTTTTCGATTTGCATATTTTTAAGAAATAGCAGCAATGGTATCATTTATTGTGCCTACACATATCAAATAAATATTTAGATAAATTCTATGCCATTCTAATTAGAAATCCGACCCAAATCTGTCCTGAAAAAAACCCAACAAGTCTGTGGTTTTCTTTAAAGCATCCGCTCAATCTGCACAGTCTTGTCGATAAGGTTAAGTCTTAGCATGCTAAGCGAGAGAAGACCAAGCTTAGCCTAGAAGTGTAGATCCAGAGCAGCTAGCTAACTCTGGAAGCGGCTTGATCAGGATTTACACTATTTGCTTTTGAGGCTTATTGACAATGGAAAGTATCAGTTGCACATACAAATGGAGAAGCAAGAAGACAATTAACAAAAAAGAGGCGGGTTTAGGGTCAAAGTATGTAATCATGTTGAAAAAACATATAAATCTTTGGAGATATATGCACCATAATCCATCAATGTATGAATACAAATCAATGACGTCGTATCCTAATGAATCGTTGTGGGGTCAGTGTGTGTTATTTATGTTTTCTTGCCTGATCGATCGCGTGATATCACTACACGAGACGACTTGAGTTAATTTTGAACTTAATTGCCGTTCAACCGATCTGTAATTAATGAATAACGTGTTTTACAAATTGACGTGAATTAATAATCTTTTTACTGAATGAACCCCTTATGTTTGAAGTTTGACGTTGGACGTCATTGCTTCTTTGTTTATTGTGCGAATGGTTTATACGTCATTAAAATTTATTCTATAATAACTGTCGATATTTTGAAATCAAATTACACCATGGCCAAAAAATGATTGCACGCCATAAACTAGGCCAAACTTCTCTGCAAGGTACTTTAAAGGTGGTATCAGACAGTGTGTTCAAAATTTTCTTTTCTCAAACAACCAAATAAATATTTTTTACCTAAGAATTTACTGAGAAAGGGTACTTATTGAAGTCCTACATATTTGTGAAAAGTTAGCAAGCATCAGGCTCGTCACCACAAAGGTGCATTTTCTGTCGAAGACACGCTGCACAGAAAGCTATTTACATTTGGCAGAAATCCCATTCGTACTTATTTTTATATGGATTAAATAAACATTTTGAGCGATGTGTTGCGATTTGTAATGTGTAACAATTAAGGTATTGTTTGCATTTGGCTTTATTTAAACTCAGGTATTATTTTTTATGCCGAAATTATGTTAAAATTTCTGAAAACAGCGGATAGATACTGTTACAAACTGTCGAAAACAATCTTTAAAGCAAGGCAAGTTTTGTAAAATGTAGGAAATGCTCCGGATTTCCAGGAGTACGTTTCACTACCCTTTGTATGAAGCCTTTTTCCAAAAGAAGTTCGTACGAAATCTGTAGAGTCAAAATCGTTTTCTACTAAGGTATATTTGTTATGAAATTGTTATTTGAAATTCTCTACGAAGTTGTTCGTTAAACGGTCGTAAAACCTTCGTACGACCTTCGTATACAGCCGTCGTATACATAAGAATTTTACACACCCCACCCAAGTCGAACACTTGTTAGTGTTTTAGTTTTAAGCGTGTGATCTGCGTTAAACTGTAGTTCTATAACATGATAACCAGGATAATGTCATGATAATGTAAATTGGTGTCGCGTTATGCCATATGTTCTTGACATAATTAATACATTGAAGGCACTCTTATATCTGCTTTGAGTGGGCACCGTCTCCCGATAATCGAATGATGTTTTGTAGAGTCGATACATTGAACAAACATATAGTCACACATTGTGCAATATAACATGAAATTGTGTATGTGCTCATCTTTTTTCTGCAACATTTATCATTGTTTCAAAGTACAAAGTGATTTGGTGTATTGACTTTACATAGACGGTTTGTTAAAGTAAGACATGTGATAGTTCGCGGAACAAATTGATATATTTTGCTGCTTGTCTCTTGAAACTTAAAGTAAAGAAGGTCGAATGCAGCATATCAAATTTAACATGATCATAACATATATTATACTGTCTAACTTTAATGTCGATTGCTTTTAAATGCATGTAATGCTTTGTGTGTTCAACTCACAACAGATCCACACTTTCTATTCTATCTCTTCTCTATGAACTTTCTGTGTCACTTGCAAGAGTTAACTATAAAACTATATGTTTTCTTGTTTTACTGTATGTTTATATAATAAGTAATACTAATAACAAACCACGTGATCAATGTTAAAATGACAAGATCGATCCAAGTCCTTGAAACAGTTAGCTTAGCTATATACAGCAGTGTCTTTTTACTCATGGCGGCACAAACAGGAACGCGTTCTTAAATACTGATAAAATAAGTTTTTTTGAAATAAATGGGGTTTGTTTACACATTTCATATATTTAAGTTAACCCACCCAAGTTTCAAGTTCAGTTTGATTGTCTGATTACGCTTGGAGACCTATACTATTCGAAACCAGGGGGTTTGTACAGTTTTGAATAACATACCAGTGTCCTCGATTATAACAAATGTTAGTTTGCTAGCTCTTTTAATGCTGGAAGTTAAATATAGAATGTTTTTTGTCGGCAATTTTATTGGTATACAAAATAATATATTTAAATGCCATACTGCTGTATTGAGTTGATAGATTTATTAATTGCCAAAGGTTGTTTTAACTACTTTTAGAGTATAAAAACTATTTTTTACGATATCTGAAATTTAATTAGTGTATATGAACAACGTTTTTTATGGTATCTAAACTACTTTAAGTGTATTTGAGCTACATGTACCTTCTTTTATCTGAACTATATTTTATGGTATATGAACTACTTTTTATGATATCCGAGTTACTTTCCATGTACCTGAACTACCTTTTAGGGTATCTGAACTTCTTTAAGGGTTTCTGAACTACTTTTTAATTATATCTGAACTACTTGTAGGGTATTTGAACTACTCTTTCGAGTATTTGAACTTTCTCAAAGGGTATTTGAACTACATTTAATAGTATCTGAACTACCTTTAGGATATATGAACTACTGTTTGGGGTATCTGAACTTACTTTGCTTTCGGCGCGCCTTACCTTAATTATTCACATAAGCTGACAACGATGAAGGACAACAATGGTTATTATATCAATGGCAGTGGGGATAGTGATCTTAAAAGTATGTGGTCACGTGGTTTTTGCTGTTTTCAAATAGCGAACCGTGCAGAGTGGCTCGGATAGGGAATACATTTTTGTAATGATATCTGCGGTGTTATACTTTACATTTCACATGGATGTAGGGCACCAATACACAGCATTTTGGGGGATCTTTTTAGGTTACAATAATTCATTAAGTTTGATCAGCCATTGGAATGATTTGTTCTGCGCTATCTGCTGTGCAATACACATTTGTCTGTTGTATTCATCAACCAAAATAGCTGGGAGTCGCTATAATGATTATAATTGATCGCAGCAATGTATTTCAAAAACAAAAACAACCATTGCATTGAATAGTACGGGGTTAAAGAATTTGTATTTTTATGTATGAAAATAGCCTGTTAAGGCCTCAACAGTCCATAACCATCACCGCAAACTATAAACATCACAACCACAAGGATTCATTAAACTCCACAACCGTTACTATAGTAACCGCGACATACCTTTGAGAAGTCCTTGTTTCTCATGAATTCGTCGTATTTCTGGTATAGGGGCCCATCGAAAAACATAGTCCATGGCGGAATGTCCGAGTCATGGTTGTATTGTGGTCGGTGCTTATTCTTCTCTTTCATTTTTATAAAAGAATTTTACTGAGCCAGAAAAAAATGTAGTTCTTACACTGGAACTGTTTTCTATTTCAACTTGAACTAAATTTCACAGTGTGGCGAAACAGTCTAACGGGTACCGCAAACTTATCTTACATTTACACAAAATAACACTTCATTAAGGAAACCGGTTGACTGCTTATGGCTAAGTTAAGACACTAAGTAATATATTGCTAAGTGTGTGAATTCGTGTGTTTATTTCGGTTCTACTTAACGACTACAAATATTCCACAGCACACATAAAGTTTTATTTGTAATCCGTGTATTTTTTAAGACCAGGTTCAGATGTCAAATAAAACCAGGGTGTTGCTTATATTCTGATTGTTGCACCGGCGATAAATGACAACATCAAAGATAAATTTTGACACATCCCTTTGGGTTCATTGTCAAAGTATAAACCTCCGTTTTGTTTGAGAAAACCACAAAAACACAGCTATTTTCTCGGTCCAGAAGGCAACCGCGTTAGCAAGCGTGTCGTGCATGTACCATGGTAAATTATTCATTTCATTAAAATCTTCTGTTAAAAATGTATTTCTGGCTAGAGTAAAAATAAGAGGACAAACTCTTGAAAACTTCATATAACGATTCAAAATCGGCTTGCTTTGGTTGTCGTTATGGAGAAGCTCAAGAAGCGTGTGACAGGAGAGTGACAGAATGTTGCCTGCAAACCTCGTAAAACTATGTCATGAATATTCAAATTAAATCCAAAACCCGCGTATGCTTTACAACTCCTACAAAGTTTCATCCTTGTGCCACCTCCGTTATCCACCAAACAGAAAAAAATATGTCAGCCGTTAATCCACTTGAAAAGCTGCATATGCACACTAACACACCAAACCATGAATACACAAACTTGCTTACGACTCCATCTTTGTTGTGAAATATGTACATTTACACCAAAAACAACAACAACACATAAAACGTCTGGCTGAACACTTCAGCAATTTTACTAATGTTTACATAATATATACATGTGTTAAATGATGTCGTGCTAACGTTAAACGTCTGTTTAACGTTTAACGTTAACCACTGTCTCAGTGCAAAACGTAACGTCCCTTACGTTAACGGAATGCTGAGCTGCGATATAAATGGGTTTGCCGAGATAAATCACTTACACTTAAAAAGTGGTTCGAAATTAAAAAGATAACATAGAAAAAATGTGGTTAAATATTTTACTGCTTAGAAAAGGGTTCACTAAGATGAGATCGGAGCAAAAAAATGGGTTGATTATAATCTCATTATTGAATAATAAAAGAATCTAGTTTTTATTTTTAAATGAAACTATTCATCTGACAAAATCGTTGTGAAAGAGAATATTTACAATTATTATCATCATCATCATCATCATCATCATCGTCACCATCACCACCACCACCAACAACAACAATAACAACAACCTCATACATATGTCAATGAAATAACTGACAAATTGATTTTCAAAGGTTTTATCATACATATAACATGAAAGGAAGCTTGTATTATCCTTCGTCGGACACCCATGACCAATCCATTCCGTAAGTCTCCATTCATCGCCCATGGGATATTTGGTTAACTTTTTGCCGTTTCTGGTATTGATATTGCATTGGTCCTTCATAATACGATGAAGATTTCAGTCCAATGATAAAGCTCCTTTCTTTCAATTGTGGCACTGGGCGCAGCCATTGTTATATTTCTATGCCGAAGAATGTGGATGTTGCACTCCGTCTCAGTGAGCTCTATCCACCTAGGAAGTTTCACGCTATTAGACCCTTACAGTTATTATCTTTGGTGACGTCATACGAGGATTGTTATTCGATTTCGGCTGAATACGCGTACAAGATACAAGATACAAGAATCTTTATTTAGAGTCGGGTATATATACAACATGAGAAACATTAGCTAAAAGCTATTTTCCGACTTATAACAGAAATACATAAGCAATAGACATAAACATTAATATAACAGATGACCTAAAAATAAGAGATTAGTATATTATATAGTAGCTCTATGGGAGACTACAGCTATTAACATAATAAAACATAATTAGATTAACATCAAGATGGTATATAATTATTAGAAGTATACATAACGAGCTTATAGCTAATTTAGCACAGACTTTGAGTGGAAAATAAAATATAGTAAAAATTACAATCCTAAAACTGTACATACATGCATGCAAACAAGTCATACCAACTAAGACAAACTTAAAACTATACACATAAAAACATGCAGATAAGAAAGGCATGCACAAATAAAACAGCTGTACATACATGCAGCAGGTAAGACATACACAGGTAGGAAACAAGGATATTGGGTAAAAATACATGAAGTTTATAATTACTACAGATGAAAGTTACTAAAATGTATAGTACATGGCGAAGCAAGCAGCTAGAAAGTATAAGCACGATTATAAACTAAGCACATCACCATGCTAGACAAAAAAAACAAGCTTGTACACATATATGGCAGCACAGAATAGCATAAGTATGTACAGGAGCACACAGACTAAAAGCTCAAGCTAAGCATAACATTAAAACATAAACCAACGGAAAAACTCATTGTATGCATAAAACATTGGCAACACATGGAACATCTACAGGCTGGGCCACTCCAAGTCCGAATCAGTCTACCAAATTCCTTGTAGTTCTCGACTTGACGGATATGGTTTGGTAGGTTGTTCCAGACTTGGGTGGCCTCAAACCTGAACGAACGTTTACCATAGGTGGTAGTCCTCACTGGTGGAACATCTAACAGGCCGGTGTATCTAAAAGAATATGATGAGTTTCTATAATGAACAAGGTCATGTAAATAGGAAGGATTAAGCTGATGTAGGCATTTAAAAGTTTCTGTAGCAATATTTCTAATGCGACTAAGGTGGAGGGTTGGCATGTCGGCTTTAATTAAAAGATCTGATTAGCTTGAGTTGAAGTCATTAAAAATAAAACGTAAGGCTCTTAACTGAAGTTTTTCTAGCTTTTCAGTGTTTGTTTTTTTACAAAAGTGCCAAACGAGGGGGCAATAATTAAAATTTGATCTAATAAAAGATTTATAAATTAGGATTTTGCAATCTGTACTTAAAAATTTACTAATCCTATATAAAACATTTAACTGCCCGGCTGCCTTTTTGCACATTCTGGAAATTTGTAGATCAAAATTCAGTAAAAAGTCAATATCAACACCTAAAATTTTCACACTTTCTTCACACTTTATGGTAACATTATCAATTAAAGATAGGGGTTATTTGTGCTCTTTTTAATTCTGACGGAAATTTGTTTGTGTCAATCATTTTATTGATAATGGTCTTTGAGAATGATGTTGTTTGACGATTTATTTATAGATTTACTTGAAAGGAAAGGTTTAATAGTAGGCCAGAATTTAATTCATTAATATAATCACGCGACTTATTTCCTATAGCAATGGCCTGGAACTTATCAGGGTTAGCTTGCATTTGATTTGTTTGGAACCAGTCAATAAGGATCTTGCTATCGTCCTCTAGAGTGTGTTTTAAGATTTTTGGGTCCTGATGGACAAACGATAAAGTGTTGTCATCAGCATAGTTGTAGAGTGATGATAAAAGGGTCGTCTTTCTTAAAGATAGGGGTTATTTGTGCTCTTTTTAATTCTGACGGAAATTTGTTTGTGTCAATCATTTTATTGATAATGGTCTTTGAGAATGATGTTGTTTGACGATTTATTTATAGATTTACTTGAAAGGAAAGGTTTAATAGTAGGCCAGAATTTAATTCATTAATATAATCACGCGACTTATTTCCTATAGCAATGGCCTGGAACTTATCAGGGTTAGCTTGCATTTGATTTGTTTGGAACCAGTCAATAAGGATCTTGCTATCGTCCTCTAGAGTGTGTTTTAAGATTTTTGGGTCCTGATGGACAAACGATAAAGTGTTGTCATCAGCATAGTTGTAGAGTGATGATTTATGAATAAAGTAAAAAATATCGTTCATAAAGATGTTAAAAAAAAGAGGGCCGAGAATTGATCCTTGTGGTACACCCTTCAGAGTCTCAAGCCACTGACTATGGTTAGTTCCAATTTTAACCATTTGTTGTCTTTCAGTAAGATAGTTAAAAACAAGAGAGCAGGCTTCTCCAGACAAACCGTATGCGCGCAGTTTGAGGACCAGAAGGTCGTGGGGGAGGCAGTCGAAGGCCTTGGACAGATCCATAAGGATGGCTGCTACATGTTTGTTATTATCTAGTGCGGCCTTCCAGTCCTCAACCAGTCGCAGCAGCGTTGTCTGACAGCCGTACCCAGGTCTAAAAGCAGATAGGAAGTCATGGAAAATGTTGCTAAAATGATCTAATAACTGTTTGTTTAAAATTTTCTCAAATATTTTTGAGGTAGAGTTTAGAATGCTAACCGGTCGGTAGTTTTTCATGATAAAAGGGTCGTCTTTCTTAAAGATAGGGGTTATTTGTGCTCTTTTTAATTCTGACGGAAATTTGTTTGTGTCAATCATTTTATTGATAATGGTCTTTGAGAATGATGTTGTTTGACGATTTATTTATAGATTTACTTGAAAGGAAAGGTTTAATAGTAGGCCAGAAATCCTTCGATTTGGGACCACCACCACATCTTTCATTAAAATATGTTTGGATGTAAAACGTAAACATCATTGAAAGAGAAAACTACAGCGATTGTGTGGGTATGTTTGATTTCTTTATGAAGTGTTGTTGTATTTGCAATAAGAGTGATTGCTTATTGTTATTGTCTCTCCATAAGTTGTGCGTAAATTTTGATAGTCATGAGTTTTCGCGATAAATAAAAGGTGAAAAGCTGTCTTGATGATTTCTCTTAGAACTAAGTATAAACGGTTAAATATAGTATTTTGGTAGAAAATAGTGATTGTTTTAACTTAGTGAGATAGTAGAACAAATAACACATAGAAATAATTGATTTCTCTATATTTTTAAAGGTAAAATGGGCGACCATTTTTATGCAGAGAAATTGTACACCGATGAATATTGCAGCTGTTTCAAACACCAAACCTGACGGTACAGAATTTCAAGATTGCCAGAAAATAGGGAGTGAAAAGAAACACAAGGTACTTTTTCTGTACATAGTTTTTGTTCATTTTAAAATCTAGGTATATTTGTATTCCACATCATCAGGATAAACATGAAAGAATGACTAGATTGTGTTATTATACCACAACACAACTATTGAGTATTTACCCACATTTACATATTTACACACTTGCATCCAACAGGCATAGATTTTGGTATAGATATAGCTGTTGGAACTTTGATACAGGGATCTAGGTATCATCAGGCACATTGGTATAGATATAGCTTATGGATAAAGGTAATCTGGGTACAATACTTAAGCTCTTCTTTACATTAATGAGACCCCTGGTTCTAAAAATCATTTTCTTTCTTTTTTCAGTCAAATTGAGTATTCTGTGTACCAGAATGTCATACAACAGGTTATTCATTGATTGAGGGTCATGGAAAACTGAGTTATCATGCCTTTCCAGATGTAAATGACCCACTTTGAGCCGTTTGGTTGGCCAAAATCAGGCAAGATGAAGACAAAAGTTTTAAGGTATTAGTAATATAAGCAATCTACATTTTTTGTTACATCGCACTAACACAATTATGGTCATTTTGGCGATGTCCAGCTAATTATTGGTGGTGGAAGACTCCAGAATTATGTCTGGTTAGAACCACTGGAGCACCACAGATTGGCAGGAAAACCTCCTCACATGAAAGTTCTCACCCCGTCCTGGACTCGAACCTTGCGGTGAGGGGCTGAGGAGTTTCAAGTCAGCGACTATAACCGATTAGATAATGAAAATGTATTTTATGATACAAGCCTTTATTTTCAAGAATTATTTTTAGAATTTTCTTTTGGAAAATAAGATATTAAAACTGTAGTTAAAAAAAAATAAACAACATTATTTACAAACATAAAGAGAATACATATGAAATATTGAGTGAAAAAAAGTATATAAAAATTAAATAACAAATAACAATCCTACAATGAAGTCCATATTTGGTATTGGGCAAAGGAATTTTAAAACTGGGGTGGTCTTAATGAGGTTTGTTATTAATTATTCAGTAAATTATAAATTCTGTATCATTACAAACATGGTAAATGCTGTGTTAATATTGCAGTGTTGTTGGACTAGAACTGTTTTTTTCCCACTGTTATCATGCATACATAAATTATAGGGCTTACATGTTCATCAATAATTAATTAGATGTATATAACATTATTCAAGGTAGAACATCATTGTATATTTTTATTGATAGTTCATATACTTGTAAAAAAGATTATTTGTATAAAAATAAAAGTTTGAAGAATGAAGAAAAAAATGATGAATTATTTCTTGAATTATTTCTTGTTGGAACCATTCATTATCAGTTAAACTGGAGTAAATCTGTCTAAAACAGCAACCAAAGGAAAGTCTGCCCAAACAACTGTGGTAACATTTGACTACGTGGGGGCTAATTTTCATGCAAAAGCTATAAACACCACTGGTACAACATTTTCATGTGGACATAAAATCTGTTTTATTTCCAGCAAATCCAGCTGCTACCATAAATGGAATGTAAGATGTTGGTTTTTTGCACAGCATAGTTTCTTTGCTTTCAATTTCATTTTTATTTGTTGTGCAATCAATCCACAGATTGAAATGATCTCACAAGTAACTGGAACCAGCCGCAATAGCTCAATTGGTAGAGCGTCAGCTTGCGGATCGGAGGTCGCGGGTTCAAACCTCGGCCGGGTCAAACCAAAGACTTTGAAGTTAGTAATAGTGGCTTCCCTCCTAACGCTCGGGGCTAAGGGGACAGCATTAAGCCTGACTCAGTGTCAGTATAATGGACCTGCCGGGTTCAGTCCTTGGGCACCTCATAAATGCCCCTGTGATAGAAATGTCGCTGCACAGTATCGGCAAGAATGCTGGCAAATCCCATCCCTCACAATTTACTGGATTCAAAACGAATCAAATCCATTTATTTATGAATAAACATTTGAATTTTTACCAAAACCAAGTAATTTTATGCTTACAATTATAAAATGACAGTAGTAACAAATAACAGCACAAAGCATATCCAGTAACAGATAAAATTTATTTCATTTAAACAACAGGCTTGAAAATAAAAGCAGTGAGCAAAGCAAATCATGAAACTGGCCATTTCAATTACACAAGCATCCCCCTAATCACATGAATATTAATAAACATGGTTTTAAGATGAAAAAATATGCACATCAGGATCAAATCATGAAACTGAACAATTCAGTTACAAAAACATCACAAAAATCTCATGAAAATAAATATGGTTTGAGATTCTTCCAGGTAAACCTCCTGGAAGGATTTTAAATAACAGTAACCTTTACCCTTATTTATTCTTATCACAGAGAGGTATAAATTAACATAAACATAATAAGTGAATAAATTATATTATTCGAATAGCAAACACAGTACACCTTGCATGCTGATCCGAGTCTACTCTGACGGTAAAAGCTTGTTTCTTTTGACTTCACTGTTTGGCATCTACTTTTCAACCAAATCCTCAATTCGCTCAATTTACATTTCTCTGGCGCTCTTGGAAGCTGGGCTCCAGGAATTTCATTCACAGTAATCTGAATTAAAAATGAATATATATTTAAACATATATATATATTATATAGTTTTTTATGACTTAGTTTGTGTTGAACTGATTTTGTGATTCACATAAATCAAAAATATTTTTAAAGACACTGATTTCCCAATATTACACAAAATATCATTTAACTATTTGGGAAAACATTATGATAATTCTTGGGAAAATAATCTTATCACATGGTGTACTGGCAGTTTCCATACTTCTTACAATATGTGAACAGCTTGCACCAGCCTGTAAACTGTTTTTTCTTCCCATTAGTTTATTACCATACAAAGAGGATTTTTGTTTTACTGTGTGAATAATATTCTATACTCAAATTCTCATTGGTGGATTTCCCCCAATAAAAATTAGAGATTTGTTTTTCACACATCTTACCAGGAGCCAAACAGACCATCATGTGGTAAGAATCTTCTGTGATTTTTTACATTAATACTGGTTGGACCCAAGAGAAAGCAATCCATAGAACATATCAATAATGATCAGTATAAGATTGTTGGGGAGTAACAACCATCAACTGATGGCCCTCTGAAGCAGGCCATTATAGATTTGGGCTTTAATGAACCAGACTTATTTAAAACTGAATAACAAGCTATATTTTCCAATTAACAATTACCACACAAGTAATACTAGACTAAATGATTGAGCATAGGCCCATAGCCATGCTGAGGCACACAAAATTTGAACTGTGACAAAAAGTCACATTTTAAAAGTATAATTTTCGAGGGCAGCCCCAGCTTTCCCCATCATGCCTAGAAAATCATGCCTCAGTGATTCTGCCGTTCTTGATACAGCCCTGGAGCACTGACAAAAAGTCTAGGAAAGTGATTTCAGAAGTATAAAGTGACAATAAATGATATTAATAGCATACCTTATCACAACTGCAGCTGCATGATGGTGAAGCTTTTGACTATGCTGTCACTTAAATTCAGAGTTGGAATCTTGCCAAGGGGACTAGCCATGATCAGGTGACTGATATTTTATGTCTTTCTTTTTTCTGAAAAAGAAATATTCTGTTACTTGTATAAAATTGTAAGCATGGAGAATTCCGCGATAGATACAAGCCTTATCGATGCAAATTTTACATTAATTGCAAGTCAGCATATGATATGACTGTTCAAGATCTGAATTCCATCATTTGTCTATTTTTCTTCGATTTCGAACCCATCAATGGAATATAAACATTTGCACATTGAAGACCAAGATTGTTACATGAATTAAGAATAAAATTTTAAAATATAAACAAGAGGTGCTATGTTAACGGTACTACTGAATACCGAAAGACACTTGTTTACCGAAAGATACTGAAAGAGACTTTGATTACCGAAATACACTTAATAAAATGTATTTAAAGCATCATTTGTTGTTGTATGTAGTTGATGTGTTGAAATATTAGTTTATGAAGTAAATGCCAAAGATTCGTTTTGTAATTTAATGTTTTTACAATTTTGCAGTACGAAGTCAAGATGCGGATTGCCTTGTTGTCTGAGTTGTTTCCCTTTGTTCATCAAAGCGCGCTTTATGAAAACCATATAATGCACCTTGTTGTTTGTAACTTTTTTTTTCTGCAAAACTATTGTACTGTTTAGCAAATAAATACTTAATAAAAATGGTATGAAACAGCTCTTTTGAATCTATTTTTCAAATCCAAATTCACAAGATCACGCATTTTTTACACCAATTAAAACCTGGGTGGCATGACAGCATAATTGTTAATCTCTTAAATAGTTTCATGCTTTAAAAATCATCTCATGTTAGTCAATAAATGTTTATTGGTCATGCAATTTATACAAAATATAAAAAACACGACAACAGCATTTTCCCTAATAAGTATATTACAAAACGGGTTTATATTCAAACATCTTGAATATAACAAAATAATGTTTTAAATAAGAGAACTTAACTACAAAATGGGGTTTCCTCTTACAATAGTGCAATATTGACTTAGAAAATTAAATGACAAATATTTATACCGGTAAATTCAGGAGATAAACGCAGATTTGTATGTTTGATTTTTAGATTATCTAAGGCTATGCAGTCAAACACAAGGAATTCCCTCATCAACTAGGCAAAATCTGAAACAAAACTTATCGAAACATACCATGTTGACGTTCCTTCGGCAGAGCGTAACATGTACGAGGTAGACACAGAGGCTGTCAAAATACTATCCATGTTCCATCCTGTCATGAATATGGCATACTTACCAGTAAACACGATAGGGGATGGAAATTGTCTGTATAGAGCTGTTTCACAAGCAATTAGTGGTTCACAAGAGCACCACATTCTATAAAGACTTAAAACAGCTTTAGAAATCATTAACAATATTATGTCAATGTGGACTTCTATGTTGGCCCCTGTTTGAATTTCATTATTTAAATTGGGAAACCAAAAGTCTACCCGAGTTCGTTAGGTTGACCAACAAACTCATGGACGGTCAATTCATGAGTTAAGAAGTACACTATTGGCTACTGGAGAATTTCGCCTTGCTGCATCGCACCAGCATTTTCAGGTTTCAAAGCTACATTGGATTGCTATGACAGACCAACAAAGAAATAATTTGTACAAAAAGTACCGATCTTTTGTAATAAAGGCAGATAGGATTGCCACATCCTCAAATGGTCAATCTTCTGTAGTGGCACCGCGCACAGGTGGAAAAAAAAAACAGGTCAAAGAAAACGAAAAGTAAATGTACGGACAGTGACAATGCCATTGAAACAACACAGTGATACCCCATTTCATATAATTACAATAATAATGGAATATATGTCAGTTATTACAGTCCTCGTCAACATTCTTTTATTATTTAGGGCAGTTGAAACAAATTTTATTCCTTAATGCAGTAAACATAATATTCTTTTAGTCTATTTCTATTTATTTCATGTATTGGAATTTGGATAGGACGCTCAGCAGTCTGAACGGCCCACGCATTAAACATGCACCGACAAAAGTCCAATGCAATCCTGTTCTCTTTTCATGTTGTCATGACTGTATTGCATATATGAGTTTGACATCACTTTACAGAGCCTTCTATACAGAATCAGCTAATAGGTTCAGTTTAACTAAACCAATTTGTTTACATATGTTTAGATGTTTGTATAAAATTGTTTTTGTTTTTTTACAAATATAACTAGATGTCTGCATTGACAACCGGATATGACAATCAGTTGAATGGCCCTCGCATTAACATCAGATTCTCATCATGTGGTTATTATTTGTATTCATTTTATAAAACCATGCTATCTTTTCACTGCCTTTTTTAAGTTTGGTGTGTTATTTTGTGCCCAGCTATTCCGGATATGAATGCATTAATGTATTTTGATTGTATAAGGATATACATGTATATTTCGGCAAAATAAAAGGACAGTATTTAAGTATATATATATATATATATATATATATATATATATATATATATATATATATATATATATATATGTATTTATTGTCTTCTTCTTGAACTTAAATGTTATTAATTGTACTTGATTGTTTTACAACATTGCATTGATATGTTTTTCAGAATGACTTCAGACAAAAAAAGGCATAAGTAATAGTATCCTATGTATACTATAATGCTTATGCATGTTGTGTTTATCGCTTTACACAATAAAAATTTTACAATGTTCTAACTATACCGAACATATCATATTAACTATTAATGAAAACAGTAAAAAAAAAATAACATGCACACAAATTTGTCTATCTTTCTTTTCAACAACCATTAAACATTTGTATTAGTTAAAACAACCACAGTATAATAACAGTCATGTTACCAATTAACTGGTATTTGTCATGTTTGTGTACTTCTCACTACATTTGTAAAATATCTTATAACTATCAAAAGCTTATTTCTATTACAATGAATCTTTGGCATTTAATTCATATACTTTTATTTCAACATATTTATTCAATAAAACAGCAAATTATGCTTTAATGTCGATTTATTAAGTGTATTTCGGTAATCAAAGTCTCTTTCGGTATCTTTCTGTAACCAAGTGTCTTTCGATATTCAGTAGGACCCCTATGTTAAAGGTGGTATCTGACAATTTTTCTATATCAAATACATGTAATGATATATTACCCCTGCTTTGGGGAATATGCAGTATATGGGCATAATTTCAGCAAAAAGTCATACTTTAGTCTAAGTAAAGACAATCTTTAACACTACCTATATTGGTATACAGTACAAAATGAAAAAAAACATACTTAATGTTCATTCTTCCCAAATATATAAATAAGCATGATAGAGGTGTCTACTAAAAATAGATATCAACGTCAAGAGCGAACGTTATCCCATAACTAATCTAAAAATAGCTATCTCTGCAGCATGGATCATGCGTGATCTAATACAAGAGAGACATGCGATTATAAATACCATTTCCCACTCCAGCTACCATTTCAAGGGGTCTTTAAGTAATTTTGAAGAGCCTTTTATTATTTACTTTCATTGGTATGACAGTTGCACTTCGTCTGGAAAAAAGACGAACTTTCCCAGATTTCCTGATTTATTCTTATTTTTATTTACTGTAAATTAAAACAGATTATCACTGTCTTTGAATAAGGTGATTTTCTGAGTTCTAAAAAATAAAGAAAGCACATACTTACGTTAAAACAGCACGAAAAACCGCTTATAAATACTATAGTAGCCTTTTTGTTTTCAATCCTCGTATGACGTCATATCCGGTCGCGGGACGCAACTCTTGTTTGACTTAGGGCGAGTAACTGAAAGGGTCTATAGCTTTGAGAGTGTGGGAGTTATGGTCTGGAAAAGACAAGGAAATTATATATATTATATGAAAACGTGAATAAATTTATATATTAAAACGTGAATAAATATATGTATCAGATTATAGATATTAGATGGGATAAGAATAATAATACATGTTTTATTATTATTATTATTATTATTATTATTAAATTATATATGTCATTATATTATTATTTTCACCATGCATTGTGGTTAAATAAGGTTTTACTTTTTTGTAAAATTTAAAAATGCAAATTTAAAAAAAAAATGTGTGTGAAGTGGAATGGACACAGTTTAGCGTGGGAACAGAACATTTAGTGGACAAAGCGTGTGTACAGAACATTTGATGGACACAGTTTAGCGTGTGTACAGAACATTTAATGGACACAGTTTAGCGTGGGTACAGGACATTTAATGGACACAGTTTAGCGTGTGTACAGGACATTTAATGCACACAGTTTAGCGTGTGTACAGGACATTTAATGCACACAGTTTAGCGTGGGTACAGAAGATTTGATGGACACAGTTTAGCATGGGTACATATCATTTAATGGACAAAGTTTAGCATGGGTACATATCATTTAATAGACACAGTTTAGCGTGGGTACAAAAGATTTGATGGACACAGTTTAGCATGGGTACATATCATTTAATGGACACAGTTTAGCGTGGGTACAGAAGATTTAATGCACACAGTTTAGCATGGGTACATATCATTTAATGGACAAAGTTTAGCATGGGTACATATCATTTAATAGACACAGTTTAGCGTGGGTACAAAAGATTTGATGGACACAGTTTAGCATGGATACAGATCATTTGATGGACACAGGTTAACGTGTGTACAGATCATTAAATGAACACAGTTAAGCGTGTGAACAGAACATTTTGATGGACACAGTTTAGCGTGGGTACATATCATTGAATGGACAGAGTTTAGCGTGTGTACAGGACATTTTAGGGACACAGTTTAGCGTGGGTACAGAAGATTTGATGGACACAGTTTAGCATGGATACAGATCATTTGATAGACACAGGTTAGCGAGTGTACAGAACATTTGATGGACACAGTTTAGCTTGGGTACATATCATTTAATGGACAAAGTTTAGCGTGTGAACAGAACATTTGACGGACACAGTTTAGCTTGGGTACATATCATTTAATGGACACAGTTTAGCGTGTGTACAGAGCATTTGATGGACACAGTTTAGCGTGGGTACAGAACATTTGATGGACACAGTTTAGCGTGTGTACATATCATTTAATGGACACAGTTTAGCGTGTGTACAGAGCATTTGATGGACACAGTTTAGCGTGGGTAAAGAACATTTAATGGACAAAGCGTGTGTACAGAACATTTGCTGGAGACAGTTTAGCGTTGGTACAGAAAATTTGATGGACACAGTTTAGCGTGGGTAAAGAACATTTAATGGACACAGTTTAGCGTGGATACAGATCTTTTGATGGACACAGGTTAGCGTGTGTACAGAACATTTGATGGATACAGTTTAGCGTTGGTACAGAACATTTAAGGGACACAGTTTAGCGTGTGTACAGAACATTTAAGGGACACAGTTTAGCGTGTGTACAGAACATTTAAGGGACACAGTTTAGCGTGTGTACAGAACATTTGATGGACAAATTTTGGCTTGTGTACAGAACATTTAATGGACACAGTTTAGCGTGTGTACAGAACATTTGATGGACACAGTTTAGCGTGGATACAGATCATTTGATGGACAAAGCGTGTGTACAGAACATTTGCTGGACACAGTTTAGCGTGGGTACAGAAAATTAATTGGACACAGTTTATGGTGTGTACAGAACATTTGATGGACACAGTTTAGCATAGGTACAGATCATTTAATGGACACAGTTTAGCGTGGGTACGGATCATTTAATGGACACAGTTTAGCGTGTATACAGAACATTTGATGGACACAGTTTAGCGTGTGTAGAGAACATTTAATGAACACGTTTTAGCGTGTGTACAGATCATTTGATGAACACAGTTTAGCGTGTGTACAGAACATTTGATGGACACAAATTAGCGTGTGTACAGAACATTCGATGGACACAGTTTTGCGTGTGTACATGATAATTAATGGACACAGTTTAGCGTGTGTACAAAACATTTAATGGATACAGTTTAGCGTGTGTACAGGACATTTAATGGACACAGTTTAGCGTATAAGCAGAATATTTGATGTACAGAACATTCGATGGACACAGTTTTGCGTGTGTACATGATAATTAATGGACACAGTTTAGCGTGGGTGCAGAACATTTAATAGACACAGTTTAGCGTGTGTACAGAACATTTGATGAACACAGTTTAGCGTGTGTACAGAACATTAAATGGACACAGTTTAGCGTATAAGCAGAATATTTGATGTACACAGTTTAGCGTGTGTACAGAACATTTAATGGACACAGTTTAGCGTGTGTACAGGACATTTAATGCACACAGTTTAGCGTGTGTACAGAACATTTGATGGTCACAGTTTAGCGTGTGTACAGGACATTTGATGGACACAGTTTAGCGTGTGTACAGAACATTTGATGGACACAGTTTAGCGTGTGTACAGGACATTTAATAGACACAGTTTAGCGTGTGTACATAGCATTTGATGGCCATAGTTTAGCGTGGGTACAGAACTTTAAATGGACACAGTTTAGCGTGTGTACAGGACATTTAATGGACACAGTTTAGCGTGTGTACAGAACATTTGATGGTCACAGTTTAGCGTGTGTACAGGACATTTGATGGACACAGTTTAGCGTGTGTACAGAACATTTGATGAACACAGTATAGTGTGTGTACAGAACATTTAATGGGCACAGTTTAGCGTATGTGCAGGACATTTGATGGACACAGTTTAGCGTGGGTGCAGAACATTTGATGCACACAGTTTACGTGTGTACAGAACATTTGATGGACACAGTTTAGCGTGGATACAGAACATAAAATGAACACAGTTCAGCGTGTGTACAGAACATTTGATGGACACAGTTTAGCGTGTGTACAGAACATTTTAGGGACACAGTTTAGCGTGTGTACAGGACATTTAATTGACACATTTTAGCGTGTGTACAGGACATTTAATGTACACATTTTAGCGTGTGTACAGAATATTTGATGAACACAGTTTAGCGTGGATACATATCTTTTGATGGACACATGTTAGCGTGTGTACAGAACATTTGATGAACACAGTTTAGCGTGGGTACAGAACATTTAATGGACACAGTTTAGCGTGGGTTCAGAACATTTGATGGACACAGTTAAGCGTGTGTACATATCATTTAATGGACACAGTTTATCGTGTGTACAGGACATTTAATGCACACAGTTAAGCGTGTGTACAGAACATTTGATGGTCACAGTTTAGCGTGTGTACAGGACATTTGATGGACACAGTTTAGCGTGTGTACAGAACATTTGATGGACACAGTTTAGCGTGTGTACAGGACATTTAATGGACACAGCTTAGCGTGGGTACAGAACATTTAATAGACACAGTTTAGCGTGGGTTCAGAACATTTGATGGACAAAGCGTGTGTTCAGAACTTTTGATGGACACAGTTTAGCGTGTGTACAGAACATTTGATAGACACAGTTTAGCATGTGTACAGAACATTTGATGGACACAGTTTAGCGTGTGTACAGAGCATTTGATGGACACAGTTTAGCGTGGGTACAGAACATTAAATGGACACAGTTTAGCGTGGATTCAGAACATTTGATGGACACAGTTTAGCGTGTGTACAGAACATTTAAGGGACACAGTTAAGCGTGTGTACAGAACATTTAATGGACACAGTTTAGCGTATGTGCAGGACATTTGATGGACACAGTTTAGCGTGGGTGCAGAACATTTGATGGACACAGTTTACGTGTGTACAGAACATGTAATGGACACAGTTTAGCGTGGGTACAGAACATAAAATGAACACAGTTCAGCGTGTGTACAGAACATTTGATGGACACAGTTTAGCGTGTGTACAGAACATTTGATGGACACAGTTTAGCGTGTGTACAGAACATTTGATGGACACAGTTTAGCGTGGGTACAGAACGTGAAATGGACACAGTTTAGCGTGGGTTCAGAACATTTGATGGACACAGTTCAGCGTGTCTACAGAACATTTTAGGGACACAGTTTAGCGTGTGAACAGAACATTTAATGGACACAGTTTAGCGTGTGTACAGAACATTTAATGGACACAATTTAGCGTGGGTACAGAACATTTAATGGACACAGTTTAGCGTGGGTTTAGAACATTTAATGGACACAGTTTAGCCTGTTTACAGAGCATTTAAAGGACACAGTTTAGCGTGGGTTCAGAACATTTAATGGACACAGTTTAGCGTGTGTACAGAGCATTTAAAGGACACAGTTTAGCGTGGGTTCAGAACATTTGATGGACACAGTTTAGCGTGTGTACAGGACATTTAATGGACACAGTTTAGCGTGGGTACAGAACATTTAATAAACACAGTTTAGCGTGGGTTCAGAACATTTGATGGACAAAGCGTGTGTACAGAACATTTGATGGACACAGTTTAGCGTGGGTACAGAACGTGAAATGGACACAGTTTAGCGTGGGTTCAGAACATTTGATGGACACAGTTCAGCGTGTCTACAGAACATTTTAGGGACACAGTTTAGCGTGTGAACAGAACATTTAATGGACACAGTTTAGCGTGTGTACAGAACATTTAATGGACACAATTTAGCGTGGGTACAGAACATTTAATGGACACAGTTTAGCGTGGGTTTAGAACATTTAATGGACACAGTTTAGCGTGTGTACAGAGCATTTAAAGGACACAGTTTAGCGTGGGTTCAGAACATTTGATGGACACAGTTAAGCGTGTGTACAGAACATTTAAGGGACACAGTTTAGCGTGTCTACAGAACATTTAATGGACACAGTTTAGCGTGTGTGCAGAACATTTAATGGACACAGTTTAGCGTGTCTACAGAACACTTTTCATGTATGAAGACACATAGATGTAATTTTGCATTTATTAAAACGATATCATCACACTAGGATTAATGTAAACTACATGTAGTTATGACTGATGTATGGATGGATACATGAGGTGTACTCGCGCAATATGTACGCATAAATGTGTTAACACGGGATTAATACAGTCAACTTTAGGATAACAAAATGTTTTGAAGGAAACAAAATTACACATAAACACGTCATTATAGCTGATATTTTAATTATGATTTTACACAATCTAGCTTTTTAAGCCAGCAAATGACAAAAACCATGCAAACGTATCGTCTGATATTCTTTATATAATTTCCTAGCTTAGTTATTGTCCAACTCAACTCAATTCAACTTTATTGAACTGATTACCGCTCTAGGCGTTTAATAAGCAATTAAGCATACCATACAAAAAATAGACAATTATAAATTCCAGAGCAAATAAATCATCTACAAAAACACAGGAAATCAATGAAAAAGACTATAACGTCTATGACGTAACGTGTAAACTAAGCGTCTCATGATCTTAGTTGAATTTAACATGTTTGTGTGCC
>CM017563.1:30797827-30935327 GCA_007844125.1 Sinonovacula constricta
TACATATATTTATTATTATAGAAGATATAGTGATAATTCAGTCTTAGTGCACATTAAGAAATATAGAAAGAACTATGTATGAACGCGGACCAATTCAAGCGGTACATTCTATTTATAGATGGACATTCCCGTGTTAGAAGCGCCCCCTTGCAGTGTACATTTTGCATTAGAGATTTGCGCCTCTAGATTTGTATCTTGTAAATGAGATACTGGAAAGGTGAAATGTATTCGTGATTTTCGCCCCGCGATTTGTAACTTGTAAATTGTATATTCGGGAAATGGGAGATTTATCAAATATAATGATCAAAGGAGAACATGTTCATTTGATATATAGAAGGTAGGATGCAATTAGATGGCGGTATTTAGCATATGCGATGTTGCAATTTACAAATTGACATTTGAAGTAACAAATCCTTGTGTTGAAAGTTAGAAATAGTAATTAGAATATTGGCGGATATCCCCTTCCATAGATTAGTATCATGACGGGTTTAAGAAGAGTACAGCCCAGTGATACATGAATTTCATTTTCAGTATATCCTTATTAACCATTTTAATTAATGAGACCACATAAAATGATATCATCCTTAGAATTAGATGTTTTTAAGGCACATGAATGTTAATAGTACCGCATTACTGCTTAAATCTCAAAACCGCATAAATGAAATTAAAAATAAAACAATTACAGTTAATATTATTTTAAAATAGATGAAGTGGCCACTACTGACCACATCAGGAGTTTTAACCAAGATGGTTTTAAGTTTTAACCATTTAAATCTCATGGTTATGATCGAGTTGGTCAGTACTTTCCAGCCCTGACTTATAATCAAGTAAAATTCTCCAATCACATGCA
This sequence comes from Sinonovacula constricta, assembly GCA_007844125.1. Taxonomy (NCBI): domain Eukaryota; kingdom Metazoa; phylum Mollusca; class Bivalvia; order Cardiida; family Solecurtidae; genus Sinonovacula; species Sinonovacula constricta. The sequence continues at coordinate 30,798,678 of CM017563.1, forward strand.
GGTTGATGTAAAAAATTGTTTTAAACTTAGTTAGATTTACAATTGTTCAGTAATGAATCAATTTACCTTGTCTTGGTCATCTCATACATACATAAAAAAAGGTATAAATATTAAATATGGGCTGTCTATTCTACTCTTTAACGATGTTTCAATTAAACAGACACAAAAGTAATAATTTATTAAAAGTTTGTTTATATTAATAATATATTTTTGCAATCAAATATCTTTGAAAAAGTTCAACTTGACCGGAACGGTTTTAACCAGGGTATGAACTGATTAAAACCGGAGGCGGTCAATACTGTCCAAATCTAACATTTCTATTTTAACAAAATACCTCGACTAAAGACATATCACGTGGGTTAAAATCCTGACTCGGAACTTCAAGAAAGCATATGCGCCAAGCCCGTATGGACGATTTCACATTAATTCCGTTCCCGTTAGTATTATAATTCAATCCTATACAAAGTGAACACATAACAAATGACTCACCGATCTGGATCCTCGCCGATACTAACTCAACACCGTGTCGCTGGTACACATCCTTTGTGTTGTGTGTGTAGTTAGTTAAGATACAGCAAGAGCTGCTAACCTTAATGGAGGTCATCCAAGCAACAATCAACACCTTTTGTCCTCGCCTTCTGGCCTCTGTATATACACGCTCTTAGCTCTACGCTCACAGGTGCAATCGGAACTCCTCGGGTAAGTCCGTCCTCGGGACACTCATCCCTCGGATGTATTTGGTGCAATGATACTTGAAGAATCAGGCTTGTGAATTGCGAATTGGGTATTCAATATCCAGAGACAACCGAATACCTAGCTATCTAGTTATTGGGTATCGAATATAGAGCTGCAGTCGTATTCACAGCAAGCTGGGTATAGGGTATTTGCGAATTCCGAGCTACAGTCGAATACCCAGCTAGCTAGGAATTGGGTATTCAAAATCAAGCTACAACTGTATTCCCAGCTGGCTGGGAATTAGATAATAGAAATATTTTAGTGTAGTAACCATTCAGCGCGGAGTTTGAATATCGAGCTCGACCTGAACACCCAGCTGGCTAGGAATTGGGTATTCGAAATATTTTAGTAAAGGGATTATTCAACGCAGAGTTTGAATATCGAGCTAGACCTGAATACCCAGCTGGCTGGGAATTGGGTATTCGAAATATTTGCACAAAAGGAACTATTCCACGCAGAGTTGGAATATCGAGCTAGACCAGAATAACAAGCTGGCTTGGATATTTTTACAATGTTTTAAAACGGGATTGATACAGTCAACTTTAGGATAACAAAATGTTTTGAAGGAAACAAAATCACACATAAACACGTCATTAAAGCTGATATTTTAATTATGATTTTACACAATCTAGCTTTTTAAGCCAGCAAATGACAAAATCCATGCAAACGTATCGTCTGATATTCTTTATATAATTTCCTATCTTAGTTATTGTTCAACTCAACTCAATTCAACTTTATTGAACTCATTACCGCTCTAGGCGCTTAATAAGCAATTTAGCATACCATACAAAAAATAGACAATTACAAATTCCAGAGCAAATAAATCATCTACAAAAACACAGGAAATCAATGAAAAAGACTATAACATCTATGACGTAACGTGTAAACTAAGCGTCTCATGATCTTAGTTGAATTTAACATGTTTGTGTGCCATGTTTGTGCAAACCCCGTTTGTTGACATTTGTTTCATGAATGAAGGTGGTTCTAAATATCCCCACTTAAACTAATAACTGTCCCAAATTTCGGAAATATTAACATAGATATAAAACAAACCATAACCTTCATTCACGAAATACTCTCACCTTAAAAAAGATCCCGATGTCTTAGTGCTTTTTAAATGTAGGAACATTTCTGCGTTTAAGCGAGAGAAAAAAACGGATTCAAAGATTTGTAATGGATAAGTCTTCATATTGCTTAGGAAAGCTGTAGTAATGTAACCATTAATCAGTAATCAAGATAAAATACATACGACTCTACCCTCTGTTTTTAATTCAGTATGTTTCCCGCATTTGTATATTTACTGCCATGCTTCGTTATTAAGGACAATCACTACAATGCTCATTATATAACCTATTTATAGGTTATATAATGAGCATTGTAGTGATTGTCCTTTCGGGGTGGGGGTGTGGGCGGGGTGCGTTGTATAGTATACAACGCACCCCGCCCACACCCCCACCCCGCACAACCACCTTAATAAACAATAACAAACAACAAAAAGAGAAAAAAAACCAAGGGCGACAAATGCTACTCACACGCACTGTTGAAAAATAAGAGTTATTCCGCTTAACTTTTTTTTGCATTTGATTAGGCCGTTAATGGCGGTGGCGCTTGCGTTCAGATTAATGCGAATGCTGAATTTCGGAGGCACGAAGAATTGAACTAGACTCTGCATTACGTGAAAAAAGAAGGGAAAGTCCACAATAAAATAGGTATATCAAAGGCGCGTAAATTAGCATGGTTTAAATGTTAAAATTAATATTGTAATCTGTTGAAAGAAGATGTTCAAGTGACTTTATGGTACTGAATATGTACACGAAATGCGGGTTATGAATGAATAACGTCGCGCATGAACAGCACTGCTCATAGGGACTAGAAGGAAGGGCGAAAAAAAGGGCGTTGCAAAATGCTACATGTATTACGAGTGTTTTACTGACTAAGCATTGTGTCCTAGTCCAAGATATTTTCGATATCCCGCGCTGAGTCTCACTGCCTGCTGCGGATGTATACCAGGTTATGACAGATGTAATTCGCATCGCATCAGCGATGGTACGTCTCTCGAAATTCAGATGTCAAAAGTCCACATCATCTCAGTCTAAAGATACATCACGCGTCCGGAAAAAAACAAAAACAACATAAAACAACAACAAAACAACTGGACACTATGCGAATGTCAAACGAAAATATACATATATGAGGCAAGATCAATATTTGATTATTTGACCCGATTTTTAATTAACATATCTTAAAGAATGTGAAAAAAAAAAAAAACGTTTTGTGAATAACAGATTTTATATGGGCGGTACATATATATCCATGCATATCTTAAAATTGTGATAATCATTTACGACTGAAAGCGTCTAATTAAGCCTTCCAGCAAATTAGCTAAACTCTTCAAATAAACGGCATATACTTGTTTAAAGGTGAAATCACTTTTTAAAATATTTTACAACACGAATAGTTAAAACATAGTAATACACAATTTTCAAATATGAGATTATTTGGTATATGAAGTAAATGTATGGTAATGAACATTATAAAATGGTAATAATTGTTAATGGCTGAAATCGTCCAATTTTGACATTGATTAAAAGTATATAAACTCTTCAACTTAATTGCATAAACATATATCAAGGTAAAATCAATATTTTAATAACTGCTTTAATATTGTATAGACTATGCAAATAATGTTGTTTCATATTGAGAATATTACTTCTTTGTATTGATTGACAAACGACAGAAGATGTCCAATTTATTAAGTTGACAATAATTCCAACACGCGACTGGTACAATTAACTTTTCCAATTTTGTCTCATTTATTTATTTATTATTATTCAATGTGTCAATGGTCACAATCTCCTCGCAAACACTTTTGTGTAGGTATTCTGTCCAGTTCGACATGAAAGAGGTTGTCCTTCGTGTAAATATTCCCCGTATGGTAGCACCGCAAGTGACTTGAATCCGCATTTCTCGAAAACTTTCTGTGAAGCGACAGATGTTCCATCTCCTCTCACTAACTCGAACCCCAGTGCACGCGCTAAGTCTACACATGCTTTCATTAACATTATTGGCAAACCTTTTCCTCTGTATGATTTGTTAACAGCGATAACTAAAATAATGAATGCTATACTCACACCATAGCGATTGTAAATATCAATATCTTGTTCTTTTTCGTCAAAAACTTTGCAATATATTTCTGTGGAACAGGATAATTGTCAATATCAGAAACATCGCTGCTGTGTCGAATTTGACTTAAGTGGATTCCAACGATGTCCTTGGTGCTTTTCTTTAACATCATAACCGAGATGTTTTGTTGCATGACTTGTCGCATTCTCCATTCGAAGAATGCAGACCTTGTAAAACCAAAGACGTTACATAACGTTTTATCCGGAATGAAGTACTGTTCAAGAAAGTCTAGCACGTCGTTGTACCGCTCAGGCGGAACTATGGCTATCTCGAACTCGCCTGTCTCGTAGTTGTCCTTAAGTGTTGACAAAGCCTGAAATTTCGAAATGAGGAAAACTTCGCACATCAAGATTGTACATTCATAGTCTTCATACAAAATGTGGATTTATCATTTCTGTATAACTATTATGCTTATGTATTAAATGAATATAGAATGTTATTGTATATAGTTTATTATGAATACGCGCGTATGTATTCATTTATATGTATATAAACTTTCAGTGGTCGACACTAACGGTGTCCCAGGATCCCGAGGACACCAACTATTGGGAAGGGATTCCAAACTTCAAATGCCAGGTGTTCCTTCGGGACACTAACTTTTCGAAAAAGAAGGAAACAGAACATACAAAATCATCGCAAACCGATATAAGCAGTTAAAACTTGTTCTCATTAGTAACCTATTATCGCTAAAAATCGCACAGTTACGGTCAATACTTATAAGAGAATAAAGCCGTTGTATCCGAATGACACCGGAAGCGGTGTTCTGCTAAAAGAAATGTCACGTATTTTCGCGTTTTTTTAGAAAGGTTGAAAGTAAATAAATCATCAGAATGTGGCGGTTCCTCGATGGAGTAAATGAACCACCGACAAAAAAAAAGCAAAAACAAAAAAGGTGAAATTGGAACAGCAAAGGAGTTATGAAAAAGAAAAAAGGAAACGTAAATTCCAAGAGTCATGGAAGAGAGAGTTTCCATGGCTTAAATGTGATAATGACGATGTTGGTATGATTTGTACAACATGCCGTAAGTATGAATCTGCAGGCTCTTTTGTTACTGGTTGTAATAATTTTAAAGTGCAAACCATAAAAAACACAGCACCAGTGAATCCCACATCAAATGTGAACTTAGATCAAAGGGGGAATCCTCAGCATCTTCAAGCGGAGAAAGGTCACTCAGCATGCTCAATTCCGCAGCAAGGAACAAGCTCAACCTCTTATTTAGCAATGCTCATTATGTGGCAAAACTAGGACGACCATACACAGACTATGTACATTTGTGTAAACTTGACAGAGCTAATAAACATCTTGATATTGGAAGCACATATATCACTGACAAATACTGTCAAGTGTTTGTGCGTGCCATTGCCGATTCCCTTCGTGGAAACCAGGACGTGCATGTTCATGACAGTCCTTTCGTATCAATAATATCCGATGGCTCCACAGACTGTTCCTCAAAGGAAGTTGAGTGCATCATGCTTCGTTCGGCTGCCGCTGGCAAGGTTAGTTACAAGTGTATATAATATAGTTTGATCCCCCTTTTTTGAAGTATAATGTTTTATAAATTACACTCTAACATTTTTTATTTTACTCTATTTAAGATTTATAAAATAAAAGGCGTTTTGAAGTTACCTGCATCTTAATTAGAATAATGTTTTGTTTTTTTTTGATAATGCATTTAATTATTATGTTATCTTCTTAACCATTATATAAATGAAAGTATGCAGCCAGGGAAATCATAATAAATTATAAAGATATCTGTACTATGATTATGTTGACAGGTTTTGACACAGTTCATTAGCATGAGACATGTGGCAAAAGCAGACAGTGAGCACATAACCAGAGCAATAGTTGAACTGCTTGATGAAAGGTTTGGTGCATTGTGGACAGAAAAGCTACTGGCTGTAGGCTGTGACGGTGCCTCGGTCATGCTTGGCTCGAAGGGTGGTGTGGTCCAGAAGATACGGGAGCATGTGAACAAACCATTTGTGTTTTCCATTCACTGTTCTGCCCATCGGTACATTTAATTTAAGGAATATTACCCTTGCTCCTGTGAGACTAAAGCCATATCTAACTTAGTCATTTTTTTGTCCAAGGTTGGAGTTGAGTTACAAGGATGCCATGAAAAACCTGCCGTCCAAGGTGAATCAGAAGTGTGAGGTACTGCTGTTGAATATCTACTTATTCTACAAGTAAGTTTGTGAAAAAGTATTTTTAACACAATTTAAAATGCAGTAAAAAATTAAAGTACTGATATTATTTCTATTCATACATGTTCTTCATACACAGGTACAGTCCACTGAACAGGGCAAACTTAAAGGCCTCTTTTGAATCTCTTGGATCCAAGATGGTTGTGCCAACAAGGGTTGGAGGGACACGGTGGTTACCCCACACACAAAGGGCTCTGAAGAATTTTCTCATGGGAAAAGAAGCCATCATTCAGCACCTTGAACAGGTAAAAATTAACTTGTGTTCAATAATGATGGTCAAAATTCCATATAAGGAAGTATTCCCTACAATAATTTATATTAAACATCGTAAATCCAATTCCATTTTTAAACTTGTTTCATTAAAGCTCAAAGAAGACAAACACATAATTTATATACATGTAAAAGTTTATTTTTATGAATGTACAGTAACGAAGAAAGAAAATGTTTTCATAAGATTACATTCTTTAATTTTAGATACAGAATCCTTGTGATGCTTCCCATAGAAAAGAATCTGCAGCCAAAGGGAAGAACTTCCTGAAGTTGTTAAACGATGACGAGGTGATTGTTTGGTTCCACTTTCTGATGGATGTGGTATCTTGCTTGTGCACGGTGTCTGAGGTAATCCAGGGAAGGAACTCTACCCTTGCTGATGTTTGGATGAGTTGGAATCAGCCAAGTCAATCCTGCTGAGGTATCAAGACAGGTATGATATCAGTCAGGTATTTTGAATACAATTTTCTATGGGCCGTAGTATTTTTTTTTAGTGATGGATAATTCTTTCTCGGCTAACAATTTGCTAGGTATGTTGTCTACATAACCATTTATGTTTAACACCCATCCGTAAAACATACCAATATCAACTAAATTAATGAGTCTTGCTTCATGTACCTTATACGTGTATCTAAAATTGTTTGCTTTTTAAGTTAATCACTCAACTTTAAAAAAACATTTCTCTGTAATGCTTGAGGAAAGTGAACAACAGTGGTATTTTAGAAAAAAGCAGAAAGACTGTGCTACAAAACATCACAGAAGCAATAAACAAGCGGTTTGCTGGTGATCTTCACATGTTCAAAGGCAGTTCATTTGTGTCATTTATGAACTGGCCTGAACCAGTTGATGGTGTTTTAGGTAATTTAAGTCATAATAAAACGTATTAAATCAACCTGTCAAAAATTTTGACATAAACATTAAAAGGAGAAACTTGAATATGTTTGAGTAATATAATTGCTATTAATTTTAAATGAATTGTTGGTGACAATTTTTCAAATAAATATGTATTGACTGACTGATTTAATTTACAATTATTGAAAACAGGGAACTACGGTGAGGACGAGATCAAGGACCTGATAGATTCCTGTGCAGTGCCTCTCACATCAGCTGTCTGTGTGACGGAGTCAGTTGAAAATGAATGGATCCGTTTCAAGACTGATATTTGCAATGGGTATTAATTCTGATTTTTATGTTATCCTGGTTTCATTTGCACCTTAATCTTTTTAGCATGAGCCCATATTCTATTGCTTCATTTCTTATGGTTAGATGTATATGTAGTCTCTATCGTATACAAAGCTTTTTTTTCAGCAAAAAAAAAGGATTATTCACTCTCTGACTTGGGAGGCATTATGGGGCACCATGAGCCTCAAGTATCCAAACCTGTTCTGCTTAGTCAGTCTTCTGCTGAGCCTACCTTCAAGTTCCGTGGATGCAGAGAGAGGATTTTCTAGGTATCTTGTTAAAATTTCCACCTAAGTATTATGATATTGGTAATATAAAATAGTACACATTACTTATGAATAAGGAAATTTTGGTTTTAAGAAATAGTTACTGTTCATGATACAACAAATTGTAAACCTTTGGAGTTTCAATGTTTTAATTTAACTGCTAAGAAATTTATGTTTCAACAGAATGAAGTTTCAGAAGACTGACTGGAGAGCTAGGTTAGGAGACCATAACCTCAGTGACCTGCAGATGCTAATTTAGCATGGAGGGGCCTGAAGTGGGCGACTTTGATCCAGATGCAGCCATCCGCCAGTGGGAGTCTGACACAGTGGTCGACACTAACGGTGTCCCGGGATCCCGAGGACACCAACTATTGGGAAGGGATTCCAAACTTCAAATGCCAGGTGTTCCGTCGGGACACTAACTTTTCGAAAAAGAAGGAAACCTCACCATATGAAAGTTCTCGCCCCGACCAGGACTTGAACCCACAAGGCGAGTGACTGCGGAGTTTCATGTCAGCGACTCGACCACCGGTGCCCTCACAATAAAGTTTGTGTTCATGACAATAATTACATGTATATAACTAACTAGTAGGGGGTTTTTATAGATTTTTTTTGCTGATTTTATTACTGATACAACAAGGTGCTTTATCATCAAAAGTCCTAGGACATTTTTTTGTTTATAAGTCCACTTAATTATCTTATGTGCATTTAAATAAACCTCAAAGGACATGAGTAAGCTTAATTGCCCTATAGAAATTTAGGAGTTGTGTACCTGTCCTAGGACTGATTATTAATTTATGGTCCTAAGACTCACTGAAATGGCCAACAGAAATTATTTTGCTTTGGTAATGTCATTGTACATTTTGAATCACATCTTTGTTTAAATGAAAATTTAATTTAACAAATGGCATTGTTGTGTGTTATAACTAAAAAGTTCTCAGTAAAATATATATGTACATAAAACATTGTTTTGTTTCTTAAATGGATATTTAACCCAGACTTAGGCCTAGATTAATTCATATTTAAAACCTTCTTTTACATTTCACTATACCATAATATTTAACAGCATTCCTCTTTATAAAGTCTTTATATTTAACTATCTCCCTTAATTGAAATAAACTTTTAAAAAATGCTTATTCTACCCTTTTTCTCAAAATCTTTTCCAATAGCTTGTTCTCAGACTTTTAAAATTTACTGACTGGTCCAATAGATACTCCTTAGCTTGTTTCCCTTCCTAACTTTCTCATCAAGTGAAATCTACATTAATCTTGGAAGTACATGTATATTTATTTAGGGACTGCACATATTTTAAGGCAATAAAAAGTTTTCATAAATAATTTATCTTGTAAAATTAATGTCATAATTATATAAACAAAGTGAATAAACAGAAATCAAATATTTTAATACAAATTTTATAAAAAAAATTAACATCAATTAGGTAAATACATTCTGGCTAATTTACATTAAAGCCTTATGAATTTTTAAATTTAACACTTCAAAGCAATAAATGTCCTTTAAAATGCATTGAGATACAAATAAAGTTCTTAAAGGCTCCATTCTATTTAAAAAAAGGCTTTGGTGAATTTGCTACAAATGAAAAAAATAAGGTTATTTGAGTCTCCCCGCATGGCTAGATCCACCCATGGTTATAGAGAGAGCGAAATTATATATATTTATGTATTTCAAGATTAGTTGCAGCATATAATTTCAAAGTTTAAGGAATTCTTGTGCAAGGACTAACATCTCTTGTGTGGTTCGAACCAGGCACCTTATGATCCTTAAGCACTGCACCAAGGATGATCATGCTATTTCAAGATTAAAAACAAATAGATGTAATGATGAGACAAAATTTATTCTTAATAGCAAATACAATAGGTTATGTTACAAGAGGTATTTCACCCATTTAAACTGTTATTTATTGTAACAAAATAATTAAATAACATTAATAAAACATTGAACATGTTTCCAAAAAAACTTAAAAGCAAATGCATCTTTTGCAAATTTTAATAATAACAATGTAAAAACTATTGACTTTATTGTTTTAATGGTATATAATCATATATATTATTATTATATAAAGTAAATTAATCAAATGTCATTTTTAATAATACCATTTTTAGAGATGTCATTTAAAATATTTTTATATATTTTCATTTTACCAAACAAAAAAAGCAGACTAAAACACGCAAAATTGTGCCGTAATACACAGAAATAAGTTATTCAAATTATATAGCATCAAAGTTCGTAATGTATTGGGGCGAAAACGTTCTCCCGCGTTTTTTTTACTTTGGGGACTCCTATTCAAAAGAGACGACGTCATTCGGAACGTTTAGTTTTGTTAGTTGTACTCTTTTGCATCATTTGGATTGTTCGGCGATTTCCCCTATTTCTTTGCATGCCAAGTGGCTAAATAGTCACTCGCGTGCGCTATTAGCCGCCATCTTGGAGAGCACATTCGTTTAGCGCGTCTACAGACACGCTATGATAATACAAGGAAAATCTTAGAATATTTTCCGATAACACTGCGCTTTTTATGTATTTTTATTTCCTTCAGAGTATTAAACGACACAGTTTCTGCAGTAGTTTATATCTTTTGTGTCTATATGCATAGTAATTCATATTATTTAAATTAATTTTACCTGATCTGATTTATAGACATGATGCTGTACATAGTAGGAATCTAGATTGGATGTAACGATCGAGAAGTAAATAGGGGATTTTCCCTATTGTATCGCTCTTATATGATTTTTGTTCAGGATGACTATACAGATGACTATGACTACAGTTAGAGTAATGTTATTTTTCTCTTTTATTACAATAATAACGGACTATTAAGATCTACTCGGTTCATAAACTAATGTTAAGAACCACATAAGCAAGTATTTCTGCTAGCCTAGGCAGACTGAAGCCAAATATTGGATTTAAAAATATGAATAAAATAGTTATAAGAATTTTCAGTACTTTGTTGCACGATCCTAGATCCTGATGCATGCCCTTAGCTATTGTTTTTTTCATTAAAATCACTTTAATATGTTTGTTAGTATATTTGCAAACATGTAGATGTACACCTACAGAGATTGAGGTTTTGAGGACCATAAGTTACTGATTATACTTGGCTTGTATGTTTTATTAAAGATAATAATTTTCGTTAATACTAGATCTATCTAGTTCACTTTGCATGAGGATTCACACATGACAGCACCAAAATCTTCATCATCACAAGACACAACAATAAGAATTAGTTAGTCAATCAGTTCGTAGCTTTTATTTATACTCATTATCAATACAATTTTGTATTACCAAAAAATGAAAATCACTAATTTACATGTAACAAAAATATTAAATATGCCACTTTTTTTTATAAATAAATGTTCACACAGCAAAGTAAAATGCACAAAATTTGCAAAAGGTTTTGGTTGAGGTAAGAATACTTATGTGTACAATAACATGCATGGCATGCCCTAAAATAATTGTTATTAATAAAAACTTGTTTGTAAAACTTCAGCTCACTATACGAGTTTATAAAAGATGTTTGAAATAATAAAACATTTTCATTTTTTTTACTAAACCATAGCTTCATAATACTATGAATCTTAATGCATATTTAATTAGCTAGCATAATATCTTTGTTAGAAGGAACCAGAGCACAGAATGTGTGATTTTAAGAAGTCATAATGTTGAATCTTCAATTTAACTACATGTAGATGTTCATTTGAACACCTTGGTCAAAATTAAAAAGTTAACATAAAGCGGCAAAGTGATCCCTTTGCTTTTCTTCGAAAGGGCAACACAAAAAAGTATTATGACAGTGAAGTAGATAAAAATGCATAATATGGAACAAGTGTTTTTCTATCACATGGACAAGAACTGATTTTCTCAAAATGTGTATAGTTTGTGTGTGCATAATTCTTCCAAACTAGCATATGAAATCTCAAGTTCATTTATGCTTAGTGAAGCAGTCATTAGAGTTTTATAAAAAATATTTTACAATGTCTATGCTCAGAATGAGTCCTTGAGACTTAAAAAATCATTGTAATAAGTATAAATTTACTAAACAATGCACAAGAATTCTGCTGGTTTACAACAACAGGTCTATTAAAGCAAAGATATTAGACAAATAATCCACAAATATGGATCAAATCTTCCACAGAATCGAAGACTTTCAACTACACATGTATACATGGATGTGAAGATGTACAAAACTTAACACTGTCATGCTATGCTTCCTTAGGGCTTTCTCTTTATCTCAGTAGAATTCAATTAAACTATTGTATCTCTTACAAACATGTACTTATTGTCTTTTAAAAAGAACTGTTTTGTTTGAGCTATGTCGCATTGTTTCTCCCTTCTGTCGCAAACTTGAAGTATTGGTCATGTGGTGCACTCTTGCAGTGATGTCAGAGTTTTGCGAGGAACCATTTTCTTCTGCCAAAAAAAATAAAAATACTTACAATTAATTACAAAGAAAATCAGGTCAATAATAAACACACACATGTTATAAAGTAACTGTGTCTGTGTGTTTTGTTATGTTTGTTTTCAGCTGCCATGGATATATACCCCATTTCTGAGCTGACTATTTAAGGTATTTTCCATACAGTATTAATTTCAAGGAATTTTTCTTCTTCAATGATAACAAATGGTATTTTCAAATGGTGTAAGACAATCAACAAATTTTGCTTACCGTCACAATAATGCAGTAATTAAATAAATTTATATAGTATAAAATACCTGAAGATGTACTGGAAGGTCAACAATTGTTGGGACGATTTCACCCCGCAGTCTCGTTATCTGGCCAGTACGTTCAATAACGTCTTCAGTGAAGTGCTGGCTGCAGCCATGCACATGCTTGGAAGGTGTAGGATAAGCCATTCTACAACCTACAATCCACTTGCTGCGCCAGGCGACTTGTCTTTGTTTGGGAAACTGAAAAATAAACAGGAAATTTAAGTATAGTATTACCCAGTATAGTTTATTAAAAGCTTACTAAACCTCACCTAAATACTAAGAACAATTCATGGCACTAGAAGATGTCCAAGGTATGTATTTACTGAGTATGTGCTAAATCAGACATGAAAATACCCGTAGCTAGGCTACTGCATAATATCTACAGGGCTATCCCATTTAAACGAAAAAATCAACTCTTAGCCTATTATATATTACACTACTTGACCTAACGTCTTGTGACATTGGACAACATGTACTCGATGCCGGTACTTAGCCCAGTCATGGGGCGCAACCATAGACATATAAATAGATAGACCGGGCGCGCTATTTATAACCCGTGCGCTATTGGCCGCCATCTTGGAGAGCACAGTCGTTTAGCGCGTCTATAGATACGCTATGATAATACAAGGACAATCTTAGAATATTTTCCGACAACACTGCGCGTTTTATGTATTTTTTTTTTCCTTCAGAGTATTAAACGACACAGTTTCTGCAGTAGTTTATATCTTTTGTGTCTTTATATGCATAGTAATTCATATTATTTAAATTAATTTTACCTGATCTGATTTATAGACATGATGCTGTACATAGTAGGAAACTAGATTGGATGTAACGATCGAGAAGTATATAGGGGATTTTCCCCTATTGTATCGCTCTTATATGATTTTTGTACAGGATTAATATACTGATGACTATGACTACAGTTAGAGTAATGTTATTTTTCTCTTTTATTTCAATTATAACGGACTATTTAGATCTTCTCGGTTTATAAACTAACGTTAAGAACCACATAAGCAAGTATTTCTGCTAGCCTAGGCAGACTGAGGCCAAATATTGGATTTAAAAATATGAATAAAATAGTTATAAGAATTTTCAGTACTTTGTTGTACGATCCCAGAAGATGATGCATACACTATTGTTTTTTCATTAAAATCACTTTAATATGTTTGCCGTGTATATATGCAAACATGTAGATGTACACCTACAGAGATTGAGGTTTTGAGTACCATATAAGTTACTGATTATACTTGGCGTGTATGTTTTATTAAAGATAATAGTTTTCGTAAATACTAGATCTATCTAGTTCACTTTGCATGAGGATTCACACATGACAGCACCAAAATCTTCAACATCACAGGACACAACAATAAGAATTAGTAAGTCAATCAGTTCGTAGCTTTTATTTATACTCATTATCAAGACAATTTTGTATTCTTACCACAGTTATACACTAAAATATTACTACCAAACAATGAAAATCACTAATTTACATGTGACATCATAACATAAATATTAAATATGCCACTTGTTTCAATAATACAAACTGTAATCATTTAAAGAAATAAATGTTCACACAGCAAAGTTAAACGCTCAAGATTTGCAAAAGGTTTTGGTTGAGGTAAGAATACTTTAAATTTGTGTAGAATACTAAGGTAACATGCATGACATGCCCTGATATTAATGTTATTAATAAAAACTTGTTTGTTAAATTTCAGCTCACTATGCTAGTTTATAAAAGATGTTTGAAATAATAAAACATTTTCAGAAATGTTTACTAAAACATAGCTTTATAATACTATGAATCTTAATTCATATTTAATTAGCTAACATAATATCTTTGTTAGAAGGAACCAGAGCACAGAATGTGTGATTTCAAGAAGTCATAATGTTGAATCTCCAATTCAACTACATGTAGATAAGTGTTCATTTGAACACCTTGGTCAAAATAAAAAAAGTTAACATAAAGCGGCAAAGCAATCCCTTTGCTTTTCTTTGAAAGGGCAACACGAATAAGTATTATGACAGTAAAGTAGAAAAAAAATGCATAATATGGAACAAGTGATTTTCTATCACATGGACAAGAACTGATTTTCTCAAAATGTGTATAGTTTGTGTGTGCATAATTCTTCCAAACTAGAATATGAAATCTCAAGTTCATTTATGCTTTAGTAGCAATCATTAGAGTTTTATAAAAAATATTTTACAATGTCTATGCTCAGAATGAGTCCTGGAGACTTTAAAAAATCATTGTAATAAGTATGAATTTACTGAACAATGCACAAGAATAAAGCTGCTTTACAACAGCAGGTCTTTTAAAGCAAAGATATTGGACAAATATTCTACAAATGTCGCTTAAATCTTCCCCAGAATTAAAGTCTTTCAACTACACATGTATACATGGATGTGAAGATGTACAAAACTTAACACTGTCAGGCTATGCTTCCTTGGGGCTTTCTCTTTATCTCAGTTGACTTCAACTAAAATATTGTATCTCTTACAAACGTGTACTTATTGTCTTTTAAAAAGAACTGTTTTCTTTGAGTTATGTCGCATTGTTTTTCTCTTCTGTCACAAATTTAAAGTCTTGGTCATGTGGTCATGTGGTGCACTCTTGCAGTGACGTCGGAGTTTTGCAAGGAACCATTTTCTTCTGCAAAAATAAATAATACTTACAATTAATTACAAAGATAATCAGGTCAATAATAAATGCAAACATATTATAAAGTAACTGTGTCTGGGTGTTGTATTATGTTTGTTTTCAGCTGCCATGGATATTTAACTCATTTCTGAGCTGATTATTTAAAATTATTTTCCATACAGTATTATTTCAAGGATTTTTTCTTCTTAAATGATAACAAATGGTATTTTCAAATGGTATAACACAATCAACAAATTTTGCTTACTGTCACAATAATGCAGTAATTAAATAAATTTATATAGTATAAAATACCTGAAGATGTACTGGAAGGTCAACAATTGTTGGGACGGCTCCACCTTGCAGTCTCGTTATCTGGCCAGTGCGGTCAATAACGTCTTCAGTGAAGTGCTGGCTGCAGACAAGCGCATACTTGGAAGGTGTAGCACCAGCCCTTCTACAACCTACAATCCACTTGCTGTGCCGTTCTGGCGACTTGTCTTTGTTTGGGAAACTGAAAAATAAACAGGAAATTTAAGTATGGTATTACCCAGTATAGTGTATTAAAAGCTCACTAAACCTCACCTAAATACTAAGAACTAAAGTAAATCTCAGAGGAGACAATAATCCTGACCCTAACTGGGATTCGAACGCGGTCGCCAGATCAGTAGTCCAGGCACTCAACCACGTCGCTAAAGGGTTAACCCAACAGCAAGGCTGTTGGAAGTGCCTTAAGTGCATATAGACACTTCCAACAGACTTACTGTTGGGTTAACCCTTTAGCGACGTGGTTGAGTGCCAGCCTACTAATCTGAAGGTCCCGGGTTCAAATCCCTGTTAGGGCCAGGATTATTGTCTCCTCTAAGATTTACTTTAATGGTGTCAGAAGTAAACGGAAGCCTGGTGTGGCTGTCATGAGATGGGCTTGTGTCCAGAAAAAGTAAAGGGGGAGGAGTTTAGTGCATATAGGCACTTCCAACAGCCTTGCTGTTGGGTTAAACCTTTAGTGACGTGGTTGAGTGCCAGCCTACTGATCTGAAGGTCCCGGGTTCAAATCCCTGTAAGGGCCAGGATTATTGTCTCCTCTAAGATTTACTTTAATGGTGTCAGAAGTAAACGGAAGCCTGGTGTGGCTGTCATGAGATGGGCTTGTGCCCAGAAAAGTAAAGGGGGAGGAGTTGGTGCATATAGGCACTTCCAACAGCCTTGCTGTTGGGTTAAACCTTTAGTGACGCGGTTGAGTGCCAGCCTACTGATCTGAAGGTCCCGGGTTCAAATCCCTGTTAGGGCCAGGATTCTTGTCTCCTCTAAGATTTACTTTAATGGTATCAGAAGTAAACGGAAGCCTGGTGTGGCTGTCATGAGATGGGCTTGTGCCCAGAAAAAGTAAAGGGGGACGAGTTTAGTGCATATAGGCACTTTCAACAGCCTTGCTGTTGGGTTAAACCTTTAGTGACGTGGTTGAGTGCCAGCCTACTGATCTGAAGGTCCCGGGTTCAAGTCCCCGTTAGGGCCAGGATTATTGTCTCCTCTAAGATTTTCTTTATGCCTATATGCTCTACAGAACAATTCATGGCACTAGAAGATGTCCAAGGTATGTGTACTGAATATGTGCTAAATCAGACATGAAAATACCAGTAGCTAAGCTACTGCATAATATCTACAGGGCCATCCCATTTAAGCGAAAAAATCAAATCTTAGCCGACAATGTAAATACAGACCTTATCCTAACGTCTTGTGACATTGGACTACATGTACGTAGCCCAGTCATTGGGCGCAACAGAATCATTTCAACAAGAAATCAGCATAACTTGTTTACAAAATACAGGCCAAGGATCATGAAGGAACTGATTAGAAATAAGCAGCATATACCAGCTCTCTCTCTCTCTCTCTCCCTTTCACTCTCTCTCTCTCTCTCTCTCTCTCTCTCTCTCTCTCTCTCTCGATCGATGAAATAGAGCTCTGTCTGTACTGAAAGTGACAGTCAGCAAATGCAGGTTCAATGTTGCGAGATTTTTCTCTGATATAAACAAATAAAAAGCTACTTACTGTTGAAAGGTAATCCTCTTAGATCTTGTTTCAAGATCTCTACGATTATTGCAGTTGATTGCAAAACACTGATGGCCATTATAAACCTTTTTTAAGTTTTGTTGTTCCATTGCTCGCAATGGCAGACGCCATTTTCAGCAACTGGCTGTGCTCTCCAATATGGCGGCCAATGGTACGATGACGCACCAGCACTCAGCCAATAGGGTGGCCGGTCTATCTTTCTTATGTCTATGGGCGCAACAGTCTCATTTCAACAATAATCAGCATTACTTGTTTACAAAATACAGACCAAGGATCATAAAAAGAACTGATTAGAAATAAGCAGCACGTACCATCTCTCTCTCTCTCTCTCTCTCTCTCTCTCTCTCTCTCTCTCTCTCTCTCTCTCTCTCTCTCCCTCCCTCTCTCTCTCTCTCTCTCTCTCTCTCTCTCTCGATCGATCGATCGATCGATCGATCGATTGAGATCGATTGAGATCAATCGATCGATGAAATAGGGCTCTGTCTGTACTGAAAGTGAAAGTACATAGTGACAGTCAGCAAATGCAAGTTCAATGTTGCGAGATTTCTCTCTTATATAAACAAATAAAACGCTACCTACTGGTGAAAGGTAATCCCTTAGATCTTGTTTCAAGATCTCTACGATTATTGCAGTTGATTGCAAAACACTGATGGCCATTATAAACCTTTTTTCAGTTTTGTTGTCCCATTGCTCGCAATGGCAGACGCCATTTTCAGCAACTGGATATGCTCTCCAATATGGCGGCCAATGGTACGATGACGCGTCAGCACTCAGCCAATAGGATAGCCGGTCTATCTTTCTTATGTCTATGCTGCTAACCTTTTGACCTCCAAGCAACAATCAATACCTTTGACCTCGCCTTCTGGCCTCTGTATATACACGCTCTTAGCTCTACGCTCACCTGTGCAATCGGAACTCCTCGGGTAAGTTCGTCCTCGGGACACTCATCCCTCGGACGTATTTGGTGCAATGATACTTGAAGAATCAGGCTTGTGAATTGCGAATTGGGTATTCAATATCCAGATAAAACCGAATAGATAGTTTCCATGTGATGTCATCGATACTGATAAGACAGGTCAAGGCAGCCATCTTTGTGGGCAGAAGCTCTTGCAGGCCGAAATCGGGAAATATACGCTGTATTAAACTCACCACTGTGTTGTTTTTTTTTCAGTCTATTTTAGTGGATTTTATATCAAATTTAACAGCTTTTATAAAGTATTTTAGATATCAAAACTATATTTTGATAGTTTAAAAGGTTAAAGAAATACAAACGAAAATGATACACTGTTCATTTTGTTTTAAGTATGAGCCAATAGTTTTATTTATTTCTGTGTGTTAATTATGTGTGCATTTATCAACTGTAAAAATATTGTATTCTAAAAATATGAATTTCAAGAGCTTTCCAATGGTGTATAGCTTTTAAATTTCGGACCGCAAATGAAGAAATTTCAAGAAAATAAAATTTACCCTTCTATACAATTCATATGAATATCCTTTGAAGTTACCATCAAAGATGGCTGCCAAGATATGGGATTTTCACTGATATGGAAACTGTCTATACCCAGCTAACTAGGTATTGGGTATCGAATATAAAGCTGCAATTGTATTCCCAGCCAGCTGGGTATTGGGTATTTGCGAATTCCGAGCTCCAATCGAATACCAGCTAGCCTGGTATTGGGTATTCAAAATCAAGCTACAACCGCATTCCCAGCTGGCTAGGAAATGGGTTTTCGAAATATTTTCAGTAAAATGACTATTCAACGCAGAATCTGAATATCAAGCTACACATGAATACCTATCTGGCTGGGAATTGGGTATTCGAAATATTTTAGTGTAGGAACCATTCGGCGCGGAGTTTGAATATCGAGCTCGACCTAAACACCCAGCTGGCTAGGAATTGGGTATTCGAAATATTTTAGTAAAGGGACTTTTCAACGCAGAGTTTGAATATCGAGCTAGACCTGAATACCCAGCTGGCTGGGAATTGGGTATTCGAAATATTTGCACAAAAGGGACTATTCAACGCAGAGTTTGAATATTGAGCTAGACCTCAATACCCAGCTGGCTTGGAATTGGTATTCGAAATGTTTTCAGTAAAATGACTATTCCACGCAGAATTTGAATATCGAGCTAGACCGGAATACCTAGCTGGCAGGGAATTAGGTATTCGAAGTATTTTACTATAGGGACTATTCAACGCAGAGTTTGAATATCGAGCTAGACCTGAATACCTAGCTGGCTAGGAATTGGGTATTCAAATATTTTCAATATAGGAACTATTCAACGCAGAGGTTGAATATCGAGCTATACCCGAATACCTAGCTGGCTGGGAAATGGGTTTTCGAATTTATTTCAGTACTGGGACCATTCAAAGCAGTTGAATATCGAGCTGGACCTGAATACCTAGACGTCTGTTAATAGGGCCTTCGAAATATTTTCAATACCGGGACTTTCATCGTAGAGTTTTCAAAATCGAGCAAGACGTGAATACCTAGCTGGCTTGGAAAAGGGTATTCCCATATTCGGATTATCGATTATACCGAAATATAAACATTGAAAATTGTAAAAACAATTACTATAAACTGTTGTCCAATTCTATCAACATAAACCGGCGTATCCAATCCGTATAAGTAAAAGCATATGATGAACGGCTCGCATACCTCACGCAAAATAGAGTGAACGTTGTGTTACTGATATTGCTTGTGAGCCATTGACCAAAGTATGAATAGAAACTCTCAAAATAACAATAAAGGTAGGTTTAATATACACATGCACAAGGACTGAAAAATGTCCCCCCCCCCCCCTTTCATCTACAGCTTGCTCACCGGTCACAGACTATTCCCTCACACTTGTAAGCTATCTTGTATCTTGTAGATGGAGCAGTCCGACGGCAGCCCACAACATTAGGACCAACGACTAAAAAACCTCTAAGACCAACATCACCTGCAACCACAAAAACACCAACATCTTAGAAAGTCAGGACACGTCGTCCAACAACGACATCGCTAACACGCCGTACGACTACAACAACGACAACAAATCGTCCAACAACAACACCAATAACAACAAATCACCAAACATCAACAACCAAATAAGTTCTTTTTACAACGACTGCTGAGACATCTACCTTGTCGTCAACGGATGAGTCATTTGTGCCTACGCGAACGATGGATCCGTATGCTTTTGCAATGAATTTTACTTCATCAACAACAACAACCGCAGCGACTACAACATCCAAAGCCATGATCACCACGATTCTCCCCTTCAACAGTGTTAACAATTTTAGAGGATTCTACAACAAGTCCATCGTCTACCACCTCGACAACAACATTAAAACAGGAACCGTCAACTACCTCTACACAGACAGCACATGTACCTTTTAAAACTGCAACAGCAACCACTATTCCCATTCGGTCTTCGGCGTCGGCAACTGATACAAAATCTATTGCGAGCTCACCGTCTGGAACTTCGACAACTTTAGTTACTTCAAAAACGGTTGCTGAAATCCCAGCTTCCTCAACAACCTCCGTACCTACGACTGATTCATTGACTTCGGCGTTCACAAAAACGGTTGCTGAAATCCCAGCTTCCTCAACAACCTCCGTACCTACGACAGATTCAGCGACTTCGGCGTCAACAAAAACTGTTGATGAAACCCCAGCTTCCTTAACAACATCCGTACCTACGACAAGTTCAGCGACTTCGGCGTCTACAAAAACGGTTGATGAAACCCCAGCTTCCTTAACAACCTCCATTCCTACGACAGATTCAGCGACTTCGGCTTCAACAAAAACGGTTGATGAAATCCCAGGTTCCTCAACAACCCCCGTACCTACGACAGATTCAGCGACTTTGGCGTCTACAAAAACTGTTGATGAAACCCCAGCTTCCTTAACAACCTCCATATCTACGACAGATTCAGCGACTTCAGCTTCAACAAAAACGGTTGCTGAAATCCCAGCTTCCTCAACAACCTCCATACCTACGACAGATTCAGCGACTTCGGCGTCAACAAAAACGGTTGCTGAAATCCCAGCTTCCTCAACAACCTCCGTACCTACGAAAGATTCAGCGACTTCGGCGTCTACAAAAGCGGTTGATGAAACCTTAGCTTCCTTAACAACCTCCGTACCTACGACAGATTCAGCGACTTCGGCGTCAACAAAAACGGTTGCTGACACCTCAGCTTCAACGACAACAAACGTGCCTACTACAGCCTCTTCGTTGATTACCACAACAACTGTTGTTGAAAGTTTTGCTTCGCCAACAACCACAGACACAACGGCAACTTCAACTACTTCAGCAATCACCAATCGTACCTACTCGGCGATCTCCGACAAGCTTCGGAGATAATGCCTCGTATGTAATTGTATGAATACACCAGTTGGTGATTTGCCCCGGCGAAGAACTTCTCATTGCATTATGTAAACAAAGATGGCTGACTTTTCAAAGTGCATGCAGTACGCTTTAGATATAATGGAGTTTCAATACTCCTTGAAAGAAGAGCAGATTGCTTCGTTGAAGAATATTTTTTACTTAGTTGATACTGTATGTATATTACCAACAGGATTTGGTAAAAGTGTAATATACCAGTTATTACCCTGCATGCACTCGGATCACGCTTCGGTGATGTCTATATTCGAAGCTTGCCGGAATCGCCGAGTAGGTACGATTGCCATTTTGGAAGTAGTTCGTCAATATGGCGGCGACAGCATTATTTCCGAGGTGATTACGTAAAGGACGGAATTACCCGAGGAGTTCCGAGTGCAGCAATCATAACACCGGTTGAAAAAGCCGTCGATTACTCAACAACCCCCAAAACAATTTCAATTACGGCACCTGTTGGAACTTCGATTGTTACAGGTAACACAACTGTGACAAATCCTTAATACTTTTTTTTCCCCATTATGTTTAGACACATCCATTTCAGTGGCTTTCTTAACAATCAGAGTCTTTGTCAAATATAATGTATTCGTTTTAACGTATTGATGCTGAAAGCTCAATAGTTTTTTTGGAAACTTTTTTTAAAATCAAAGCATTAGACCAGTACAAACAGATGGTTCCAAAAGAAAAACTACAATAGAAAAATAGAGCTAAAGTCCTCATAAAAACAAAGTTACTATAACCATCCTTTCGTTGATACTGTAATGCTAAGACCCCGCGCATTTTAGTGACACTCACTTCTACATTAAGCCGCTAAGATATGTTATTCCGAAAGCCCTGCGTCATTCTAAGGAGTGATGTTGAGTGCAGGAATCAGCACAATACGTAGAATAATAAATCATAGCAACTAGTTCTCCGGTGCAACGTCATTTACTTCAACACCAGTTACTGGCTCTTAAAAATGAATCAAACGTCACGTCAATAACGTCAATATCATACATTTGCTACGCCACAAATACCATGTCTCAATCTAGCCAGATAGAACACGTTAAATTACAAGTCATTTGCCACAAACGACAAAGCACTACAAACGATTGTGAATCATACTTAATTTAAGTCATTGGCTACAAACCACTACAAACGATTGTGAATCATACTTAATTTCAGTCATTTGCCACAAACCACTACAAACGATTGTGAATCATACTTAGTTTAAGTCATTTGCCACAAAGCACTACAAACGATTGTGAATCATACTTAATTTAAGTCATTTGCCACAAACCACTACAAACGATTGTAAATTATACTTAATTTAAGTCATTTGCCACAAACGACAAAGCACTACAAACGATTGTAAATCATACTTAATTTAAGTCATTGGCCACAAACCACTACAAACGATTGTGAATCATACTTAATTTCAGTCATTGGCCACAAACCACTACAAACGATTGTGAATCATACTTAGTTTAAGTCATTTGCCACAAAGCACTACAAACGATTGTGAATCATACTTAATTTAAGTCATTGGCTACAAACTACCACAAACGATTGTGAATCATACTTAATTTCAATCAGGCCACAAACCACTACAAACGATTGTGAATCATACTTAGTTTAAGTCATTTGCCACAAAGCACTACAAACGATTGTGAATCATACTTAATTTAAGTCATTTGCCACAAACCACTACAAACGATTGTAAATCATACTTAATTTAAGTCATTTGCCACAAACGACAAAGCACTACAAACGATTGTAAATCATACTTAATTTAAGTCATTGGCTACAAACCACTACAAACGATTGTGAATCATACTTAATTTCAGTCATTGGCCACAAACCACTACAAACGATTGTGAATCATACTTAGTTTAAGTCATTTGCCACAAAGCACTACAAACGATTGTGAATCATACTTAATTTAAGTCATTGGCTACAAACCACTACAAACGATTGTGAATCATACTTAATTTAAGTCATTTGCCACAAAGCACTACAAACGATTGTAAATCATACTTAATTTAAGTCATTTGCCACAAAGCACTACAAACGATTGTGAATCATACTTAATTTAAGTCATTTGCCACAAACCACAAACCATTACAAACGATTGTAAATCATACTTAATTTAAGTCATTGGCCACAAACCACTACAAACGATTGTGAATCATACTAAATTTAAATCATTTGTTTACATATATGGTTCTTATAGTTTTTTCAATTTTAACTTTCAGCTTCAAGTCTAGCCACTACACATACTGACGCAACATCTACTGTTAATAATAGAGCGACTTTAGTAACTACAGATACACACAGTGAACATACTACAGTCACTTTAGGGACTACACATGCTTCCACATCCTCGCACATATCATTTAGCTCATCAACAACTACCACCATTTCCACAACAACAATGCTTCTTACCACATTCACAACAGCAGCAACAACGACCACCACAACTCAAACGGCATCTACTGCGTCTAAGACAACACATGCGACAACGACATATCCTCTGACAACATTTATGACAACTTCAGTCCAACGACAACACATGCGACTACTATACTACTCAAAATTTGATAAGGATCACTTAAAAGAGTGTAGTTATTGCTTTCATTAAGTTTAAATGATAAAATATTTGCTGTAATTCTGAAAATTTATTCATTTGACATCAGGCTTTAATGTGCCAAAAAAAGAAATGAGCTGTCAAACTGTTAAAGTGGAACAGCAGTTAAAACTTGGTAGGGGCAATAATTCGTAAAAAAGGAGGTGATCCCTATCAAATTTTGAGTAGTATATAAAACCTACGACCACACATACCACTACCGCAACACCTATGACAACACTTACGACAACTACCACTACAACACTCACTACAACCACAATACCTACTACCACCACAACACCTACTACTACCACAACACCTACCACCACAACACCTACCACCACAACACCTATTACCACCACAATGCCTACTACCACCACGACACCTACTACCACCACAATACCTACTACCACCATCACAACACCTACCACCACCACAACACCCACAACCACCACAACACATACTACCACCACAACACCTACTACCACCACAACACCTAGTACCAACACAACACCTATCAAAACAACACCTACCACAACCACAACACCTGCTTCCACCACAACGCCTATTGCACCACAACACCTACTACCACCACAACACCTACTACCATCACAACACCTAGTACCAATACAACACCTACTACCACCACAACACCTACTACCATCACAACACCTACTACCATCACAACACCTACTACCACCACAACACCTACTACCATCACAACACCTACCACCACCACAATACCTACTACCACCACAACACCTACTACCATCACAACACCTACTACCAACACAACACCTAGTACCAACACAACACCTATCATAACAACACCTACCACAACCACAACACCTGCTTCCACCACAACGCCTATTGCACCACAACACCTACTACCACCACAACACATACTACCACCACAACAACTTTTGCAAACACGACACCTTCTACAACCACAATATCTACTACCACCACCACAACAACTACTACCGCCACAACACCTACTACCACCACAAAACCTACTACCACCACAACAAGTACTACAACCACAACACCTACTACCACCACAACGCCTACTACAACCACAACACCTACTACCACCACAACACCTACTACCACCACAAAACCTACTACCACCACAATCCCTACTACCACCACAACGCCTACTACCACCACAATACCTACTACCACCACAACACCTACTACCACCACAACACCTACTACAACCACAACACCTGTGAAATTTGTTACATTACTTTTGTTCCGTTCTATGTTTTTTAATAAAAGTTTTAAACTGTTTCTAAATAAATATTGCAGGACTTTTAATTTTCCTTGTATCAAAGCTGTACAAGAAAAAACAAACTTTGCCTTGCACAAGGACGCCTTATTTATTGCTCAAGCAAGGGAAATAACCGTTATGTAATGTTTCTATTTATGCCCAGAAGAGTTATCTGTACCCTTATAAAACGCTGAACGCTTTTACTGAATTTCTTGCAATGTTTAAGTATTTCTGTCAATCTCTTCTCCACGCCGTATTCCACGTATTCCTGTTTTGCCAATTTAAATAACTCATAGACAATATTTATTGATGTGATTCTTTGTCTTTAAATGCATGTTAAAAACATTCTCTTGCAACTATATTTTATTGGCATCTTTCGGTTTTATTGTCTTGTATAACATTTAATTGTGTTTACCATACCATGTTTTGTCTGTTGAAAAGAAATCAAAATTACGTAAGTAAAGATTGAATAGATTTGTAAAATAATTACATTTTGCTTCATACATGTACGAATGCAATATTGCTTCTACAAAAATATTTTAGCACAAAGGCGTCATTTGTTAAATAGGAAATTTATGTACTTACACATTAAGAAAGATTAACGTTGGAAATATTTTCGTCGGAATCTAGTTAATATTTTTTTTGTAAAATTTTCTTTTGTGTTGACGATGTTTATGCAAGTTCTTTAAAATAGTAATACTACATGATTTTTTTTTTGTGATAAATATATTTTTTCACTTCATACGCCAGTCATACAATCAGAATGGCGTGTCACGTGTTATATGCACGTGGTTGGCAGTCTGTCACAATACAGGCAGCATCAGGTTGGAGACCGCTATTTGTCACGTTCAGTCGTAATGGCGGTGTAAAATGGGCGAGATCAAGGACGAGTCGTCATGAATATGAATTTGAATCCACTGACGGTGATGACGTCATGGGAAGAAACATGACGTTGACGTTGAAGTTTCTTGATGTTCAGTGCAGTCATGGCGACACGTTTACCTGCAAGCTGGTCACGGACGGGGAGGAAATGGTCAGCAGGAAGTCTAAGTTAGTCGTAGTAGGTAAGAAATTGTCAAAATCTTCTCACTTCTACATGTGTATTTTTTGACAACACGTGTACTTTCATTGGCTAAGATGCAAAAAAGGCAATTTGTCGCTTTTGGAAATTACTCTGAAACAACAAGTTATTCGACAAGACACTAAACAGTGGCAACTGGTTGAGATGGGATTTGCCGGCATTTTTGCCGATACTGTGCAGCAACATTTCTATCATTATAGCACAGGGGCACTTATGAGGTGCCCAAGGACTGAACCCGGCCGGTCCATTATTCTGACACCGACGAGTCAGGCGTAATTATCTGTCCCCTTAGCCCCGAGCGTTAGGAAGGAAGCCACTACTACCAACTTTAAAGTCTGTGGTTTGACCCGGCCGGGGTTTGAACCCGCGACCTGCCTATCCGCAAACCGGCGCTCTACCAATAGAGCTATTGTGGCCGGTCGCAACTGGTTGATGTAATCTGAACTGTTTTATTAGGCTCGGTATGATAAATACTTGCTGAGCAGGTACTGGTGATTTTTACTCATTTAAACTTGCAGGGTAACCACGTTAAGTCTATATTTACACGTTAGTCACCGTTATTCATTTATAACAAAAACAAAAACAAAAACAACAATAACAACAACTACAACCCCAAACAAAACAAAACAAACAAAATACAAACAAAACAAAAACAAACACGAACAAACAAACAAGCAAACAAAAACAACAACAACAAAAACAACACCATAAAACTACATTATATTGCGCTGGATACCGAAATTGTCACGTGGGCGTTCAACGTGAACAAATGAGTACAGAAGTGAGCACATATTTACATGCAGTGTCAGGCGAATGTTTCCATTTTTTTTTCTACTTTTAATATTCACAAATTGATATGATTAGCAATTTTTGTGAACAAGATACGTAATGATCATAAACATACAGCAGTATTCAAAGAAAGTTGCAAATATAACGTAATGTAACACTTAAAGAATCCCACTTACCTGCCAAGTTTCGCATACAGTAGTAAAGCAACAATAATATATGTTTTATTGTCATGTTTCATGTAACGAAATGCAACAGTAACAGTGATTAAAATCTTTTGTTAAGTTTTAAGTTACGTAGTTAAGTACTAATGCGATAGTGATGCATTTTTTTCTTGTCATGTTTCATTAAACGAAATGCAAAAATAACAGTGATTAACATTTTCTTGTCAAGTTTCACGTAACGTTGTAATGCAATAATAATACATGTTTTCTT
Source organism: Sinonovacula constricta (assembly GCA_007844125.1). Taxonomy (NCBI): domain Eukaryota; kingdom Metazoa; phylum Mollusca; class Bivalvia; order Cardiida; family Solecurtidae; genus Sinonovacula; species Sinonovacula constricta. The sequence continues at coordinate 30,826,515 of CM017563.1, forward strand.
GTCAAGTTTCAATTAACGTGGTAATGCAATAATGATACATGTTTACTTGTCAAGTTTCAATTAACGTGGTAATGCAATAATGATACATGTTTTCTTGTCAAGTTTCACTTAACGTGGTAATGCAATAATGATACATGTTTTCTTGTCAAGTTTCACTTAACGTGGTAATACAATAATGATACATGTTTACTTGTCAAGTTTCAATTAACGTGGTAATGCAATAATGATACATGTTTTCTTGCCAAGTATCACTTAACGTGGTAATGCAATAATGATACATGTTTTCTTGGCAAGTATCACTTAACGTGGTAATACAATAATGATACATGTTTTCTTGTCAAGTATCACTTAACGTGGTAATGCAATAATGATACATGTTTTCTTGTCAAGTTTCAATTAACGTGGTAATGCAATAATGATACATGTTTTCTTGTCAAGTTTCACTTAACGTGGTAATGCAATAATGATACATGTTTTCTTGTCAAGTTTCACTTAACGTAGTAATGCAATAATGATACATGTTTACTTGTCAAGTTTCACTTAACGTGGTAATACAATAATGATACATGTTTTCTTGTCAAGTTTCAATTAACGTGGTAATGCAATAATGATACATGTTTTCTTGTCAAGTTTCAATTAACGTGGTAATGCAATAATGATACATGTTTTCTTGTCAAGTTTCACTTAACGTGGTAATGCAATAATGATACATGTTTACTTGTCAAGTTTCAATTAACGTGGTAATGCAATAATGATACATGTTTTCTTGTCAAGTTTCACTTAACGTGGTAATGCAATAACGATACATGTTTTCTTGTCAAGTTTCACTTAACGTAGTAATGCAATAATGATACATGTTTACTTGTCAAGTTTCACTTAACGTGGTAATACAATAATGATACATGTTTTCTTGTCAAGTATCACTTAAATTGGTAATGCAATAATGATACATGTTTTCTTGTCAAGTTTCACTTAACGTGGTAATACAATAATGATACATGTTTACTTGTCAAGTTTCAATTAACGTGGTAATGCAATAATGATACATGTTTTCTTGTCAAGTTTCACTTAACGTGGTAATGCAATAATGATACATGTTTTCTTGCCAAGTATCACTTAACGTGGTAATGCAATAATGATACATGTTTTCTTGGCAAGTATCACTTAACGTGGTAATACAATAATGATACATGTTTTCTTGTCAAGTATCACTTAACGTGGTAATGCAATAATGATACATGTTTTCTTGTCAAGTATCACTTAACGTGGTAATACAATAATGATACATGTTTTCTTGTCAAGTATCACTTAACGTGGTAATACAATAATGATACATGTTTTCTTGTCAAGTATCACTTAACGTGGTAATGCAATAATGATACATGTTTTCTTGTCAAGTATCACTTAACGTGGTAATACAATAATGATACATGTTTTCTTGTCAAGTATCACTTAACGTGGTAATGCAATAATGATACATGTTTTCTTGTCAAGTATCACTTAACGTGGTAATACAATAATGATACATGTTTTCTTGTCAAGTATCACTTAACGTGGTAATGCAATAATGATACATGTTTTCTTGTCAAGTTTCACTTAATGTGGTAATGCAATAATGATACATGTTTTCTTGCCAAGTACCACTTAACGTGGTAATGCAATAATGATACATGTTTTCTTGTCAAGTATCACTTAACGTGGTAATACAATAATGATACATGTTTTCTTGTCAAGTATCACTTAACGTGGTAATGCAATAATGATACATGTTTTCTTGTCAAGTATCACTTAACGTGGTAATACAATAATGATACATGTTTTCTTGTCAAGTATCACTTAACGTGGTAATACAATAATGATACATGTTTTCTTGTAAAGTATCACTTAACGTGGTAATGCAATAATGATACATGTTTTCTTGTCAAGTATCACTTAACGTGGTAATACAATAATGATACATGTTTTCTTGTCAAGTATCACTTAACGTGGTAATGCAATAATGATACATGTTTTCTTGTCAAGTATCACTTAACGTGGTAATACAATAATGATACATGTTTTCTTGTCAAGTATCACTTAACGTGGTAATGCAATAATGATACATGTTTTCTTGTCAAGTTTCACTTAACGTGGTAATACAATAATGATACATGTTTTCTTGTCAAGTTTCACTTAACGTGGTAATGCAATAATGATACATGTTTTCTTGTCAAGTTTCAATTAACGTGGTAATGCAATAATGATACATGTTTACTTGTCAAGTTTCAATTAACGTGGTAATACAATAATGATACATGTTTTCTTGTCAAGTTTCACTTAACGTAGTAATGCAATAATGATACATGTTTTCTTGTCAAGTTTCACTTAACCGGTAATGCAATAATGATACATGTTTACTTGTCAAGTTTCACTTAACGTGGTAATGCAATAATGATACATGTTTTCTTGTCAAGTTTCACTTTAAATGGTAATGCAATAATGGTTCATGTTTTCTTGTCAAGTTTCACTTAAATTGGTAATGCAATAATGATACATGTTTTCTTGTCAAGTTTCACTTAAATTGGTAATGCAATAATGAAACATGTTTTCTTGTCAAGTTTCACTTAACGTGGTAATGCAATAATGATACATGTTTTCTTGTCAAGTTTCACTTTAAATGGTCATGCAATAATGATACATGTTTTCTTGTCAAGTTTCTCTAAACGTGGTAATGCAATAATAATACATGTTTTCTTGTCAAGTTTCAATTAACGTGGTAATGCAATAATGATACATGTTTTCTTGTCAAGTTTCAATTAATGTGGTAATGCAATAATGATACATGTTTACTTGTCAAGTTTCAATTAACGTGGTAATACAATAATGATACATGTTTTCTTGTCAAGTTTCACTTAAAATGGTAATGCAATAATAATACATGTTTTCTTGTCAAGTTTCACTTAACGTAGTAATGCAATAATGATACATGTTTTCTTGTCAAGTTTCACTTAACGTAGTAATGCAATAATGATACATGTTTTCTTGTCAAGTTTCACTTAACCGGTAATGCAATAATGATACATGTTTACTTGTCAAATTTCACTTAACGTGGTAATGCAATAATGATACATGTTTTCTTGTCAAGTTTCACTTTAAATGGTAATGCAATAATGGTACATGTTTTCTTGTCAAGTTTCACTTAACGTAGTAATGCAATAATGATACATGTTTACTTGTCAAGTTTCACTTAACGTAGTAATGCAATAATGATACATGTTTTCTTGTCAAGTTTCACTTTAAATGGTAATGCAATAATGGTACATGTTTTCTTGTCAAGTTTCACTTAAATTGGTAATGCAATAATGATACATGTTTTCTTGCCAAGTATCACTTAACGTGGTAATGCAATAATGATACATGTTTTCTTGTCAAGTATCACTTAACGTGGTAATACAATAATGATACATGTTTTCTTGTCAAGTATCACTTAACGTGGTAATGCAATAATGATACATGTTTTCTTGTCAAGTATCACTTAACGTGGTAATACAATAATGATACATGTTTTCTTGTCAAGTATCACTTAACGTGGTAATACAATAATGATACATGTTTTCTTGTAAAGTATCACTTAACGTGGTAATGCAATAATGATACATGTTTTCTTGTCAAGTATCACTTAACGTGGTAATACAATAATGATACATGTTTTCTTGTCAAGTATCACTTAACGTGGTAATGCAATAATGATACATGTTTTCTTGTCAAGTATCACTTAACGTGGTAATACAATAATGATACATGTTTTCTTGTCAAGTATCACTTAACGTGGTAATGCAATAATGATACATGTTTTCTTGTCAAGTTTCACTTAACGTGGTAATACAATAATGATACATGTTTTCTTGTCAAGTTTCACTTAACGTGGTAATGCAATAATGATACATGTTTTCTTGTCAAGTTTCAATTAACGTGGTAATGCAATAATGATACATGTTTACTTGTCAAGTTTCAATTAACGTGGTAATACAATAATGATACATGTTTTCTTGTCAAGTTTCACTTAACGTAGTAATGCAATAATGATACATGTTTTCTTGTCAAGTTTCAATTAACGTGGTAATGCAATAATGATACATGTTTTCTTGTCAAGTTTCACTTAACCGGTAATGCAATAATGATACATGTTTACTTGTCAAGTTTCACTTAACGTGGTAATGCAATAATGATACATGTTTTCTTGTCAAGTTTCGATTAACGTGGTAATGCAATAATGATACATGTTTTCTTGTCAAGTTTCACTTAACCGGTAATGCAATAATGATACATGTTTACTTGTCAAGTTTCACTTAACGTGGTAATGCAATAATGATACATGTTTTCTTGTCAAGTTTCACTTTAAATGGTAATGCAATAATGGTTCATGTTTTCTTGTCAAGTTTCACTTAAATTGGTAATGCAATAATGATACATGTTTTCTTGTCAAGTTTCAATTAACGTGGTAATGCAATAATGATACATGTTTACTTGTCAAGTTTCACTTAAATTGGTAATGCAATAATGGTACATGTTTACTTGTCAAGTTTCACTTAACGTGGTAATGCAATAATGATACATGTTTTCTTGTCAAGTTTCACTTTAAATGGTAATGCAATAATGGTACATGTTTTCTTGTCAAGTTTCACTTAAATTGGTAATGCAATAATGATACATGTTTTCTTGTCAAGTTTCAATTAACGTGGTAATACAATAATGATTCATGTTTACTTGTCAAGTTTCAATTAACGTGGTAATGCAATAATGATACATGTTTACTTGTCAAGTTTCACTTAAATTGGTAATGCAATAATGAAACATGTTTTCTTGTCAAGTTTCACTTAACGTGGTAATGCAATAATGATACATGTTTTCTTGTCAAGTTTCACTTTAAATGGTCATGCAATAATGATACATGTTTTCTTGTCAAGTTTCTCTAAACGTGGTAATGCAATAATAATACATGTTTTCTTGTCAAGTTTCAATTAATGTGGTAATGCAATAATGATACATGTTTACTTGTCAAGTTTCAATTAACGTGGTAATACAATAATGATACATGTTTTCTTGTCAAGTTTCACTTAAAATGGTAATGCAATAATGATACATGTTTTCTTGTCAAGTTTCACTTAACGTAGTAATGCAATAATGATACATGTTTTCTTGTCAAGTTTCACTAAACGTAGTAATGCAATAATGATACATGTTTTCTTGTCAAGTTTCACTTAACCGGTAATGCAATAATGATACATGTTTTCTTGTCAAGTTTCACTTTAAATGGTAATGCAATAATGGTACATGTTTTCTTGTCAAGTTTCACTTAACGTAGTAATGCAATAATGATACATGTTTACTTGTCAAGTTTCACTTAACGTAGTAATGCAATAATGATACATGTTTACTTGTCAAGTTTCACTTTAAATGGTAATGCAATAATGGTACATGTTTTCTTGTCAAGTTTCACTTTAAATGGTAATGCAATAATGGTACATGTTTTCTTGTCAAGTTTCACTTAAATTGGTAATGCAATAATGATACATGTTTTCTTGTCAAGTTTCACTTAAATTGGTAATGCAATAATGAAACATGTTTTCTTGTCAAGTTTCACTTAACGTGGTAATGCAATAATAATACATGTTTTCTTGTCAAGTTTCTCTTAACGTGGTAATGCAATAATAATACATGTTTTCTTGTCAAGTTTCACTTAACGCGGTTATGCAATTATAATACATGTTTTCTTGTCAAGTTTCACTTAACGTGGTAATGCAATAATAATGCATGTTTTCTTGTCAAGTTTCACTTAATGTAGTAATGCAATAATGATGCATGTTTTCTTGTCAAGTTTCACTTTAAATGGTAATGCAATTATGATACATGTTTTCTTGTCAAGTTTCACTTAACGTGGTAATGCAATAATGATACATGTTTTCTTGTCAAGTTTCACTTAACGTAGTAATGCAATAATGATACATGTTTACTTGTCAAGTTTCACTTAATGTAGTAATGCAATAATGATACATGTTTTCTTGTCAAGTTTCACGTAACGTTGTAATGCAATAATGATACATGTTTTCTTGTCAAGTTTCACTTAACGTAGTAATGCAATAATGATACATGTTTTCTTGTCAAGTTTCACTTAATGTAGTAATGCGATAATAATACATGTTTTCTTGTCAAGTTTCACGTAACGTTGTAATGCAATAATGATACATGTTTTCTTGTCAAGTTTCACTTAACGTAGTAATGCAATAATGATACATGTTTTCTTGTCAAGTTTCACGTAACGTATTAATGCAATAATGATACATGTTTTCTTGTCAAGTTTCACGTAACGTTTTAATGCAATAATGATACATGTTTTCTTGTCGAGTTTCACTTAAAATGGTAATGCAACAGCAATACATGTTTTCTTGTCAAGTTTCACTTAAAATGGTAATGCAACAATGATACATGTTTTCTTGTCAAGTTTCGATTTAAGTAATGCAATAATTACAGTGATTTACACTTTCTTGCCAAGTTTCACGCAACATAGTTACTGCAACAGTGATATATATTTTCTTGTCACGTTTCATTTAATGTAATACAACAATTACAACTTTTCACATTTTCTTGTCAAAATACACGTAACATAATAAATTAGAAACGCAACAATGGTACGCCATATTTTCTTGTCAAGTTTCATTTAACGAATGCATCAGTGAAAAACATTGTCTGAACAATTTTCAAGTAACGTCATGAAAGTGTTACAGTTATTTCCATTTTCTTGTCAAGTTTTAAATAACGCAATGCAACGAATACAGTGTTTATCTTTCCTGTTCTTTCGCCCCGCCCATTGTTCCTGTTCAATTTGAAGCACTAAATAAATTGTATATATATCAAACAAACAGATGTCAAATATAGTCTGCAAATGCAGGAAAGCAGTACTGACTTTGAGTCCGTCCCTGGTAGAGCAAAGCGCCGTCCGAATCACAACCAACTGGAGTGCCGGGTACCCAATCCCCTGGTCCAACATCACATGGGAAGCTATAAATAGACACAACGAACGGTAAGTACATACGTTATTGTATGCAAATCAATAATTTGAGCGAACTTCATGCACAGTAAAATATATCATAGTGACGTTATTGCATAAAATATATAAATAAAAAACCTGTTGACGGAAACAAGTACGACAAGGAAAAAAGTCTGCTTCAAGTATTTTATTCCTTTGATGGCACTATGTAAGTTTTTGTCGTTTTACAGATTTAACTCATATCATAGACTCTATCCTATATATATAGCATGCAATATGAAATATCTCACATGAACATTTTTCTTCTTGCACGGCTCAGATAATGAATCTCCAAATGCCAAACACATCGCCATCATTCATACACAATAAACAGCAATAGGTACTTGTGTCCAAAAAGGTTAATTATATATTTATATATATTTTTCTAAAGATTTGACATTGAACATTTCAGAGATTTCTGTGAGTATCAATTTACCCAGGACCACCAGAAGTGTCAGACGACGCTAGTTAGCTCCCTTGTTATTTTCCCGCCAATGATTCTGAATGGATCTCGGATATACGTCAAACCGGATTTGGCCCGGGTAAACTTTTTTGTCGACGATGAAATGATAGAAGTGCTGAAAGGAATATCTTCTGCAAGCGAAAATCTTCTGCTTATTCCACGTACGTACATTTGTAGCTGTAAATGTATTTGGGTAATTGTGGGAATACAGCACTTTGGAATTATTTATCGTACGTAGTGGCTTTGAGGAAAGTTTCGGTACCAAGATGTTATTAGATTTTAAGTGAAATGTTACGTTACATTTTTTTAAATATTTCAATCAGAATCGTTCTTAAATCATGGGAGGCTATTTTATTTCCAACAACGAAGCTAATCAAACTCAAGTGCTAAGGTGCCATGGTCCCAGTGACAGAATTATCTTACAAGGTCCGATTTGAAGTATAAGAGTAGAAAAATTGCCCAATTTCAAATGAACAGAGTTACAGAAAAGTTATTAAATCTATTAAGCAGTTTTATACTTTTTGATGATGTAAATAAGGGCACTAGTTGATTGCAGTAAATATACACCTTACTCGTAATAGAAAACGTTGTGTTTTTTTTTTTGTGGCAGGTTTAATCTCTTTGTTTTTAATTCTTTGGGTACAGTGTGTATTCAACTGCGTTTTTGCTTACAGGCAGGTACGCGCATATGTGTGTGTGTGTGTGTGTGTGTGTGTGTGTGTGTGTGTGTGTGTGTGTGTGTGTGTGTGTGTGTTTGTGTGTGTGTGTGTGTCTGTGTGTGTGTGTGTGTGTGCGTGTGTCCTTCACTACTGCTGTGTTATAATTGACCAATCAACAGCCACGTCCTTAAAGAATAGTCCTCAGAATATTGTATGAGATGTTTAAGTCTTAGACGATATTGCTAGAAATGTTAAAATCTTAGACGATATTGCCAGAGATGTTAATGTCTTAGACGATATTGCTAGAGATTTAAAGTCTTAGACGATATTGCTAGAAACGTTAATGACTTAGACGATATTCTATAGATATTAAAGCCTTAAACGATATTTTTGGGTATGTTACTGTCTTAGGCGATATTGCCAGGGATGCTAAAATCTTATGAAGAAATATCAATAACATTGCTAGAGATGTTTTTGTCTTAGATGAGCTATGAAAACATAGTCTGACCAAAGTGCGTTCCCTCATAGCTAGATTAAAATTGTTTGATTAATTTGATTGGGAAACAAGTTCTCTCACCTTATATTAATCAGTCTCTACTGCCTACCTCTCGAAATAAACTTATAACATTGAGGTAATCTTTATCAAATTGTCTTACTCAAAAACTAACAGCAATATATAGCTCTGTTGAAATGCACAACGTTATAAGCAATACATAAATCAAGTGACCTTGGATTTTTTTTCTTAAATTTCTTTAACTTAAAATATTTTTGCTTAGATTAAATGCATGATTCAGTTTTGTTGGCGACAAGGATGAACCATTGTAACTGCAGCAAATTTATACGACCTTGAAGACAAGTTAAACAGCAGTTTTGATAAATTAGATCGCAAAATGAGTAACTCAAATGTATTTATTTGATTTTTTTATTAAATTTATTCCACAAATAAATGACATCCATCCTTCCAATTTAAACGGGAGATCTTTAAAAATCTGAAAACATAAAATCATTAATCATTAAAGTAGAGTAAATTCTTCGCTGCAAAATTTCAAATAGTGGATATGCAAAATAACGTCGTTTCTATTGAAAATATTCTCATATTTACATGAATAGTTTTCTTTTTTGCTCATTAAAGCGGTGCTGCTATTTCAACTGAGAGAACTAGATTGAAATATTTGATTGGACTCTTGTCAAACGCGGCTCCAGCAATCTTACGCTTCTTAAGCGCCATCTAGTGAGATCTTTTATAAAGTTAATTGTTTGCTAAACGATAAATGTTCAACCATGAGAAAACATGCATTTTTGGCATCGAGGAAGTCATCGGTTAAACGTGATTGGATTGGCGTATATTTTTTAAGGATTTTATCATCATTCATTTTAAGATGGCGTGCTGCACAGTTGACTTGCAGCTATTTAAACTAAATTAATAACGCATCATAAATCAAGACAGTTCAAACATTTTTAGTTTTCCAAATCCAGTATATACGTTTTGATATGGACAATGATTGTATTTGCAGTTGTATACTCATTGAATTATACAGATGATCCCACATGATGCAGACTTGTTATCATTGGCCACAGCATTTAATCGTTAATAACCATACTTATGAACATTTTGTAAAAGCTTTTTTCTTTTTTTAAAAAATGTCTCACAACGAAAATTGCTAATTCCGTCTTTAAGGTGCATGCTTATTCTCGTGTTTCGACAGGTGAATACACCGGACCTGGTGGCGCAATCAGTAGAGCATTGGCAGGAGGCCCCAGGTTCAATCCCGGACCGCGACATACCTAAGTCGTAAAAAAAGTAGTGGTATAGCTCCCTTGCAAACGCTCAAGCAAACATAATGGTAGTTCCATGACTGGTTGGGCCAGTGTCAGGATAATGTGACTGGGTGTGGTATCATGCCAGGTGTTCAAGGCATGCTAAACACAGTGAAGGTAGTACTATATCTGCTTCAAGTAGACACCGTCTCGTAAACACCTGTGGGACGATAAACCCAATAAACAGGTAAATACTTGTTTATCGCCAAAGACGTGGATTTAAATTAACACTATCCCGGAAGTAACAAAAATGTCAACACTTTCGCATAATATTCAGATGTGTCGCAAATTTTGCAATAATTTCTTTCGTTAACAGGCTTATTTTTGTTTATAAATGATGACTCCAAGTTCAATTCGTGTCCTTGTCAAATGTTATGTACAGTAGTACACTAGCGTTTAAGGTTACGCTAGTCAGGTTAAGGGTTGTTTACCGTTGTAGTTTTGATGACGTAGCATTCGCGTACCTGCTACAAGAAAAGGACCATGCTAGAAAGTTAATTTTTTTATTTTTAACTGGTTTTCGAGAATGTTCTGGGCTCGTGAATGTTCTGGAAATTCTTTGGGTATATAAAAGGTGGGTATACATAAGGGCGTGTTTGCCGATATAAAGTAAGTTTGGAAAGTTTCGATAAAATTTTGGATGAACTTTTGGACATTAGAGTTAAGACAGAGTTTGGAAATACTTGCAGCTTCTATATTAAATCTTTCTGTGTTGGAACTTACGTGGACTTACTATATTCTACAGTGATATAAATATTAAAGTGTTGAATTTGGAATTATATCATTTACATTCGTGTATTGTTCTTCCTTTGGATTATTTCAACTGTACTTATCTACGAGGACATTCTACCGAAAACTATTCAGGATTATTCGACGTTGGATTATTAATTGGACTATTAAAGGGACACCTCCTAAAGGGACAAACTGTAAGCTAACATTAATTTGCTTTCTGAAATTTTGTCTCGTTTATTTGTTGTTGTTTTATTACGCCATAGATTTAATTGTTTATTAAAATAAAACATTATTGTACTAATTTGTTGCTGGCTTGTTCTTTCTGTTACACCATTTCGACGTTTAGTAAATGTGCCATTTTATAAATAAACTTATATAGCGACACCGGTCGTAACATAAAGGTGATATATTATTAAAGGTGATAACCGACAATTAGGATCAAAGCATATATTAATTTCCTCCAATTATATGAATTGTAAGAAACAAATTTATATCAGAACACAACCAGTACAACACGAAGCACAGGTTAAACCACAAGAAACAAGCGTCCATTTGAATTACATAATACATGTATTAAAATATGATATCATACATTGGTATCGTATTGAACAAATGATACAAACAGAGAATTACATAAAAAGATACATTGCTCTGATGTCCATCACTTATGAAAGTTGGTGGGACGATAAACCCAATAAACAATAAATAAACTTATGAAAGAAAAAAAACCCAGACATTAATATGTATCAATATACTAGAAAACGTAAGAAAACCTTCTTACGGAACTTATATTCGGACCCCTTACCCCACACGCCCTCAAAGAAAAAGAATGAAACGAATTCAACAACAAAACAAAAGCTATTAGGAACGCACATATACACGTAAATTAAAGACAGATACAATCAAAAGAAAAAACGATCATATTTTGACCCATCCTCTTTTTTTACCTGCGCCTAAATCGAAAATCTAGGACAGGGAAAGCACATCGGTTAATTAGACTGTCTACTTTCGGTTTAAATCGGGCCCTGGCACCCCTCTTTTCAAATTGTCAAGCGCACCGAAAGTATGCTGTTGTTTAAAGAACATAAACCCACTTAACTTTTCGAAATCACGTGCTAGAAAGACTATAAATAATCACAAAAATGCATGTAAGGTGCATACTACATTTACGTTTGGCATTATTTTTATAAACATGCCAAGACCTGTCTTTGAGCTATGGCGCTTCAAGTTGTGCAGCTTCGGTTAGAAAGGTGGAAACTCTGCAAAGCTAAAATACAATGGTGTTCCGGGGTACATGTATTGTTGATAACCATACGATCATTTTACTGAAAACCGCCGGTTTCTTTGTGTGACTCACGCATTAACATCACGAGGAACAAGTGCAGTAAAGAAGGTACTGATACATTTATACAGTGTCTATGTAAAAGTGTTTGTTGTGGTATTTCTGTGTAGATAAATAATCTAATGAAGGTACCTAAATTGTTTGTTAACATACCTTTCAATGCACATATTTGGTAAAAATATGATAGAAAACACACAATAATTATTCTGACAGGATATTGCATTTCAATTACGGGTGACATTGCGTATTGTGGTTATATACGACTTAGTTTAATCCATCATAACTATTTATCTCAGCAGATATTTATGTCACGTTTATGATTGTTTCATTAATAAATATTAATATATTTATGTTATATTTATATAAAACAAGCACTAACGCTGCATTTTGACATGCATTTTACATGAAATGCAACACCACTTTATTTATTTCTTTTCATTTCACTGGATTCCTTTCAAGGGTCTGTGTCCTCCATTTAACATAATAAACTTTTGTTCATTACTTTTCTGATTTATGTATGAAAGACATATCATGCAAGTTGTAGCAATACATTTCGTTAGTATGTTATAATGTTTGGGAATAACTTATTATATTAGTAATAATTACGATTTAAACATGGTCTGTCAATAGATAAATATATATTACTTAGTATCTTGAAAACAACAACAGCCAAAAGAGTACAAATTGGTGTTGTTGTTTTTTCTTCCTTGAAAACACCATCGCCAGTACGCTACCATTGCTCTTCTATGTTCATTTATTAATGCAATTGTTTCTAATTTAGCTCATATGTTATTTGTTTCTTGCTCTGTCAATATATTTCTCTGTATAATATTTTTCAGTGCCAAATTTTTGTTATAATATCATTGTGTCATTGTCTCGTATGTCATTGCATAAATTATGTTGACGAATTATTTTCCGAACTCGGTATCATGTTAATTACTCGTAAATGTTGCATATTTTAAACTTGTCGCATAATTAAACAATTAACAATGATCTCGTTTGTCTCATGTGTAATTAAATGTTGACATGAACACAGTGGTTCATTGTTCATTGTGGCTTTTGCTGGATCACATTAATGATACATCAAGCATTGGTTCTGCGAAGTTATGACACTTAAATAAAATTGGTCTTCAACTATTATCAGATTTTTCTATGACAACATGAAAGCAACAATACGATCATATTGTTGTATATGTATTAATAAAAGTAAAACTCATTTTCTTTTACATAACCTGCAGTACAGATCATGGATGTTCTTAAAAGTGTTTTTAACTGTTTCTTAAAATCATTATTTAATAATTCTTAAGTTTTGTGAGAATGTGCCGTATCATTACATGAAAAGTTGCCTATGCCATTTATACACATTCAATTAAAAATCTTTTTTTTAATTGCCACCATTTTAAAATGGCCACCACTACCCTCTCTTGTGTCAAGATTTCGGGGTCTCATTCTTCTTGGCTTTATCAACAGACAAACAAAAGTATGTGCAACTTTCATGCTTTTCCCTAAATGACACTATTGTGTCTTACATTTTGAATAGTTTACTGCACTACAAATTATTATAACATATGGACTCCAGTTTAGTAATTACACATATCATGAATGCCGTGCATTGGTGTCCCTTTGTCATGTAGCTCAATAAATCTCAATAAACCGGATCTGGTAGCGCAATCGGTACTGCATCGGTTCCAGGTACGGGAGGCCCCGGGTTCGATCCCGGGCCGCGACATACCAAAGTCGTTAAAATGGTTGTGGCATAGCTCCCGTGTTTATGCCCAGGCAAATATAAGGGTTGTTTCACGACTAGATAAGCCCGGTGTGTGATAGCATGTCAGATGTTCACGGCATGCTATACACAGTGAAGGCAGCACTAGATCTGCTTCAAGTGGACACCGTCTCCAGATATCTGAAATATATTTGGCGGGACGATAAACTCAATAAACAATAAATCTGTGGTTATTCCTGGTGTATATCGTCTAGTAAAATTCACGTTCTCACGCGGCCTCGTTTACTATGAATGCCCCAAAACGGCAGGAACATCTCTTAGTACGTCTCGTCTAGCAGAAAAATGTACAATACAATGATGTAATATACAATAATTAATACAGGCAACATGGGTCGGTCTTTTGTGTTTTTGAGACAAATAACATCGACACAATCATGGCGAGCTTGGTGACGTCCATCTATTCTTGACGGAAGAAGACCCCGAAAATGCCAAAGTGGAACCAGTGGCTCACCACAAGACAGCCGGAAGTCCTCCGCTATGAATGTTTCCGCCCTGACTAGGACTTAGTCCACGCAGTGAAAGTCTAGGGACTCGACTTCTTTAGTCAGTGAAAAGAAAATATATTGACTTTAAAAAAAACACAGCCCCAGCGACATCGTTTAAGTAGTAATGGCATCAGTAGACATGTGTTTCCCATTTGTCGCACCACCAAGAGCATACATTTGGCGCTTCCTGGAAACTAGGCTGACTATCAACGCACACCAACGCACACCAACGCACAAATAATAAACATTTAAAACATAAAATACTTTTTTCAATAAATGGCGAAGTTGTTTCTTTCTTGAAGTATAACCACTATTTTTTACAGTGCTCCTTCTCCGAAACTCACCTCCCAATGACGAATACCTCTCTACCGCGGCAGTTGGATTCGTATTCCATTAGATTATATAATTGTACAATAATTAAGATACCTACGCGTTACAATGATTAAACATGTTGTTTCTCTACTCAAAAGGTTCCATGGCCAATTTTAACTAGCACTGGTTACCCGTTTCCTCTTTTCTTATAGCATACAAATGAATCCGGCTCGTTTTATGCCGACAAATAAATATTCATATTTTTTTCATCAGCAAAAAGGTTCTCTTTTTTGTAGCCTATGCTGGTGGTGACACTTTTGAGGCATTCTTGTACATGTTTACGCGACTAATATCGACTAATACAACACAGTCCCAGCAGCTAGCTATTGTTCCAGGGAAGCTCGGTTAAACCCATTTCGCATTATACATCCATATCCAGAATATACTTTTTATCTTCTGGCCAAGAAACCATAATTTAATAATATGTAAATCTTTAGGGACCCGTTGTCTTAATCGGTTTTATGGACTCTGGGCCGAACAGTAAGACGTTTAAAGTTGGCACACAGGTCCCACGACGACTAAAGCTGACCTAGGCTACAGTAAAAATAGTACCACAGGGAGCTTGGTGTAGGATGATGCGTAACAGATGCGTCACGTGATATTGTTACAGTATCAAACAGATCGCTTCTTCAGGCAAGTAGCAAAGTATCCATTAAATTATGACTGATAATGAAATGGCATGACCAGATCATGGACCAGATTTCAGGTCTAGCGTTTTAGACCAAACCTTTTAAAACCATTATACAGTGGTAAACTTCAGAGTGGGGTCAGACTAGCTGACATTGCTTGGCTTTGCATTTTGCAGTTAGTGGGTCGTAGCTGTTCTGTCGTTATCAGAAACAAACACACAATGAGCATTGTTTAGCATAAATTACATATCATGACATTGTTTCAAATTTCATTTTCACACTTGTCTCTGCAAAACCATCGTACTATATTTTTATTTTATGCTATGACATTCTTAACCAAATTAACATTTTACTATCATGGCAAAAGTAGAATTACAATAGAATGTTACGGTAGTTGTCGATGGTATCAGAAAGTAGCAACACTTGTGTCTTTTGCTGTAACTTATTTTTTATATTATTGGCAGTTTTTCCCATGAGCTTGGACACAACAATATCTACATTGATAACAATAATACAAAAAGTACCATGTGACCTGTTTCCACTTTTCATCACATTAATATGGCGGACAAACCTCACGGGACATCTCGCTCCCTCAAGGGGGCAATCAGACAATAATGATTGTTTCCTTCATCTCCGTTTAGTAACACTGTTACTGAGGTCAACGAAGATCCAGAAGGTGGTATCCGACAGTTTGGACCAGGGTATTTTATCAAGCAACTTAAGTATAGTTAACTGAAAACATCCCACGATATACTGTCTATTGGTGCCCGACATTCATGTAAAAAGTAAAGCACAACCCCGCTTGTTACCAAAATGTAATTCCCATCCGAGCCACGATGCACAATGGACTATTTTTAAATTAAGAAAACACGTGACCAATTTCTTCTGAGATTTAAATTAATGTTGAATGTTCATCATGCTAATCAGCTCTATCTATTTTAGCTGAAATCCTGATAATGTTTATTTATAAATTTGGAAATAATGGACATGTAAAGCGATAAAGTTCCCGATTTGATATGTGTTACAAGTGAGGTAACATTATTACCTGACGTTACACTGTAATTAAACTTGAGTAGAAGTTTATGTAGGAATTATGCGCGGATTCCACTCAACAGAAGTATGATGTTGTTACATGTATTATACATAGACACAATGTCAGATAGGACCTTAAGCTAGAAAGACTTTGTCGCATCAACATATAGAGTTACCACGGAATGGCGATCAACGCTAAAATATATAATTGAAATAAACACTGATTTACCATTTTATACAAGATAAAAAAGCCAAATATAGGTACGTACTGAATTTTTAAAAGTTTCTATTTTTAACGAAACGTTATGTTATTTTTTGGTTTTGTACATGTCTGTAAAGTGGTAATATAGTGACGTACATATATGTCTTTGTAAATAGTTCCACAGGAATCTGTAGAATAATATTTTGTTCTAAAAACGCTCACACTCAAAAATTCGGCAAATTGCCCTTTTCAAGTGATAAACACAAACAATTGCTCTCTTTACATGTTTACAATACGTTCATGGGTGCCGCTATATTAGAAAACTGATATGGCAGCGCACACACACGTTTGCAAATAGGCCAATAGAGCAAATGTTTGTGCTTAACACTTGAAAGGGTAATAACTTTAAGTGTGGGCGTTTTTAAAACAAATATATGTCTGTGTTTTTTACAAAGATTTTTGGGAGACATTAAAGGTTATCTTGATAAAGAATTCTAGCATATTTATTTGCGCATTTAAATGTCGTTTAGAATCTAAATGAGATGATGCTTTGTCTACATTTGGTCTTTATTACAATTATGAATATTATCTATAAAACAAACGTTAATCAACTGCAAACAGGTAAATCAATTAAAGTGTACTATATTTTTAACTTTGCGTTGTCTGTGCACGTTTTTTTTCTGTGCAACTGAACATATTTTGTCGTGCATGCATGTAGAATCTAAAACTATATTTTGTGTATGCTTTTCGGTGCGTTCTGTCTTTCAGCCAGCTTCCCATATTTAAGCATATTCTGGTATAATTATCTAATGGCCGTCTCACAAAGTATTTATTTCTACACCAAAGACCCGGTATGACACTTTGTGGTACACATGCATCCATTACTTGTGACAAGGGAACAATTATCGATGCCAATGCACGTTGTCTTTTCATTCTTGGCAAGACATTGAACTTTGTCTTCCCCCAAAAGGGCACCAGAATTCTATTGATTTGAACCGTGGGCTCGTCCTCAGAACTTGTCACAACTCCCAAAGAAATCCCAACGGACCCGTCTGCAAGCCATTCCAACGAGAGAACGATGCTATGAACGAATCATGAATTGTGTGACAATAATCAGTGGTTTGTTTTATTGGCCATGTTGCTCGTTCAAAGGTTCTTTTATATTAAGTTAGTATGATCTTCCGGCTACACTTCCTGAAACTTGCATGAGAGCAGGCAAAATGTTGCTAAACTTTTGCCATGGAGACGTCCAGTTAAATTCCTAAGCACATAACTTGCAATCCCGAGAAAGGCTTGAATATAAAATAATATTATTAGATATAATAATAATTATAATAATAATAATAATAATAACAACAACAACAACAATAATAATAATAATAATAATAATAATAATAATAATAATAACAATAATAATAATAATAATAATAATAACATGTTTATGTTTATTGGGTTTATTATCCCACTAGCAGTATTTCATTTATCTGGAGACGGTGTCCCTTTAAAGAAGATGTATTGCTGCTTTGACTGTGATAGCATGCCGTGAACACATGGCATGATACCACACCCAGTCACATTATCCTGACACCGGGCCAACCAATCGTTGAACTACCCTTATATTTGTTTGAGCGTTAGCAAGGGAGCTATACTACTACCATTTAAACGACTTTGGCATGTCATGACCCGGGTTCGAACTCGGGTTCCCCCGTACATTGAGCCGACGCTTATTTTGATATATTATGGTAGTATGTGATAAGGACCCCGGCTATATCCATGTACACTTAAAATAAGTTATTTTTAGTTTGCATTCACTGCATGTACATATAGGTTGCCGACTTTTGCCGAGCGTGTGTATTTGTGACTTTCAAACGAACACGATTGGGTATCTATGCGCTAGAACAAAATACATAACAAAATAAATTATTTCATTTTTGCATACCCTTAATATTAAATTCGACTTTTTTTGTTGTGCATTGTATAGTAATGTCATGTTCCTACATATGAAGTCTGCTATTGCCTTTTCTATTATAAATTTAATTTTAAATTCTATACGATTCAATCACGAAAACGTCATGTTTAGCGCCTTTAGGCTGAACGTACATATAGGGCTAGCCTTGGCCGAGGGTTAGGAGTTACCGCCATCTAACTCCTCAGCGCCCCTCGCCGAGCAGGTTAGAGTCCGGTCGGGACGAGAACATTCATTTGGTAAGGTTTTCCAGCTTACCTGTGATGCTCCTGTGGTTTTACCCTGAGTTAAATCTTTGGTCTTCCTCCATCAACAATTAGCTAGGTGTCGCCAATATGACCGTGTCAAACAACAACAACAACAAACAAACAAAACCTTGAGTATAAAATGCCACCGTCCGCGAACAGACAACAAATTGCTCGATAATCATGAGAATTAAACAAGAACTTATTTTGGAGGTTGCTGATTTTATATAAAATACAGTTAAGCACACGCATCATTACAGTAAACATCTCACGGCAACTAACCAACTTTTGGTGTTTACATTACTGAATGCTGGGAAAATCACGTTAAGATTAACTCATAAAAGTTTAAATTGTTTTAAAGGTGGTATCCGACTGCTTGGACCATATTCTTTTCGGAAACACACATGTTAGTTAGTGCTATACCTGAAAAGATTTTCCGAAATGCAGCTTATTGATATCCAAAGTCTATACGAAAAGCGAAGCGTAACATGCTATTCGTCGTTATAAACTGTATTTGATGTCTGAGCCACGCTATAGAGTGAGCTGGCATTATACCACGTGACCTCTTACTTCTTATATCATGTTATATCATCATCCGGGTCATCCGCTCTGACTCGGTATCTATTTTAGCAATGTACTTACTTATATATTTGAAAAGAATGAATATAGAGTGCATTTTTCTACAATTTGTACCATCTAACAGATGTTTTAGTGGTGAAAATAGTCTTTTTTAGACTAAAGCACGGGTAATATCTATATATTGGGCCCCAATTCTCCAAAACAATGGTAAGGTTTCTTTAATTGTATTTGATACCAGCAAACTATTGGATACCACCTCGAAAGTAAGATCAGACATTTTACACAGTTCTCTTTTGCAGACAAATTTGGATGCGTTTCATCATAAATCTCAAGATTGAAACGTTCTTAAATTTCGGTCTGACGATCACTCCTAAGTGCGTTTCAACAAACTGTCGTAAGTGCGATTGGTAGCAAATCAAACAACATCACTCTTTAAGATTTAGGAGCGATTTCGCCCAGAGGGCGATTTTCCAAAATATTATTGAAACGCTCTTAAAAAGAAAAAAATATTAAGAGAGAAAAAAAAAAAACGATCTTAAGATTTATGATGAAACGCTCCCAAGAACCTTTCCCTTTTAACCTTTAATGATAGTACTTACAATAGGGAGCAGCGGACTGTCTAAAAATACAGCTACGATTTTATACGAAGATTGTCGAAATTTTAATACCGGTTGGAAACTATATGTGTGTTTTTTTCAATCCTCATGTACGCCGTATGCTATGTTTTATAGTACAAATATTAATAATGTTCATAGAAATAAAAAGAAATGCGTAAAAATAATATTTTATTTATTTGACATCGCTTATTCTCGTTAACTTACGACAGAGCCCGAGAGCTCCCAGCCAATCAAAACATTCTCCCCAAAAGGTCTCTTTTGAAATCTGGGCGCGCATTTTTTGAAATCATTTTTGCGCAAAATGTGTTGATGGTGGCTGGTTCATAGGAGTGATTTAATAATTGAACTGTTGCGATTTCAAAGGTTCTTTTACGTAATATTAAGATTAGACATTAAATATTGATATCAACGTGAGTTTGTGGTAGTTATTCTGTGTCATTTGTGAACCACCTCTGGACAAAATATGTGTGCCAACTTGTGTAAGCACAAAAAAAACTGTGCTTCTGTGAAGAACAAACTGTATTTTGTTCACGGTTGCAGATCCCGGGTGGACTTGTGTTTTGGGTTAAGTATGGAGAGACGAAGGACACGGAGAAAGAGGAACGGTACATCTAACAAACTCAGTCAGCAATCAATAAACAAACTGTCAGTCACACGCACCATGATTCATTTAGCACCTTTAATTGTTTCATCTTAGGTTAAACACGATTCCCGGACGTGGGACGTTAATCCACATTCAATTAGCAACTTTAACACGACTTACGTTGGTTGTGCGTAAATGATTGGTTTACTTTTTACGGATAACATAAAAAAGATTTTAAAACGAATGCATTACTATATTTACATATTCAATTGATATTTGACGTTGAGGTAGGCTTTAGTGTTAGTGACAATTTTCTGTCATTTTTGAATATATATACATATATACGCTCGTAAAAATAAAATTTTCGTACGAACGTTAATAAAAAGGTTTCCCGTACGTTCACTCATTCTCGATGTTATTCAACTATATATATTATAAATAACATGTACATTAATTCTGATCGGTTAATTAACTCATTACATATTTTATATACATAAACGCTTGTTATAATGCAAGGGGGACATGGGTTAAACATGAGAACAAAAACATTATTTTAAATATTTATTATAAAAGGCCATGGTGGTAAAACGGCAACAAAGACAATAATAATAATGTTGCATTTAATTATACAGAATTATATAGCATACACACATCCGTCAGCTTTGATAATTCAATTACGAACTACCGGATGGCGAAACATCTCGGACCTAGGTAGCGAAACATCAGGTGCGAAACATCTCGGTAGCGAAACATCCGTCAACCCATGTAAGTACAAAAACTTTATATTTATATTGCATATATTGATGCCAATTGCTTTTGAAAATCTTTATTTTTGCTCATCGACAAAGCCAAAAGGTCTTAATCTTGCTGATTTTCAAGATTGATTTTGTTCACACACGAACGTTATATTTACAGCTAAGAATATTGTTTGTCCTGTGAAATTAATCGGCTGGGCACACACTTCTCGTGCCTGATAGTGAACTTTATCAGATAGCAGCACAAGCATTGCAATTCTATATACGGCACTTCGCCCTTGTCACACTTCGCCCTCCCCTGATTAATCACGCTTCGCCCAGAAGTGAATCACCCTTATCTCTTGCTCAATAAAATGTCGCCTTCGGGTAGAAGTAAGAAGTCGCCCTTTAATCTGAAATTAAGAAAAGTCCAAAATGTATACTTGTTAATTTATATCTAATTATTTCTACGCCATTCACATTGCATTTGTATCCTTCCTCTTCATATTTATATCATGAACATTGTTGATCTTTATTAGAAAAATCTACCTTTTTCTTTTTTTAAATCTTGTAACCAAGGAAAAAACTCTTAACCTTAATAAAAACGTAACTATTCCTTGGTTTAAATACAATTTTACTTTTAAAATGTGTTAAAATAAACAAGTTATGAACATCACAAAAATCCTATACACGACCTTGCTAATCTAGTGCAGATAGAGAGAATCAACCCTTAAAATGCTGTTACAGCTTGTGCAATGATATCTATGCTTCCCTCAGGCAATGTCAGTTTTGATTCAATTTTAACGGTATTTCTTGATTTAGGTATATGTAGCAACTTTTATTTACTGACCATGACCCCACCCCAACTAATACACACACGGTTTCGGTCATGGTTGCGCAAAAACCGATACAAAGAAAATATTTACACCAAAGTTTTTCAAAATATCCAAATTCTCCGTACCTGTATATGCTATGGTCAATGCTATATGCCATAGACACACGAGGCCTTGGCTATATATGGTGCCAACGCGAAAAGTTGGACGTACACGGTTCATTGCATTTATCTAAATGGCATGTGTCTTTCCTTACAATGTACCATGTCTCCAAATAATATGTATAGGATAGACCACGAGAAACCGTTGTCTACGAGATTTAGAGGCGAGCGAAGCGAGCCGAGAAATCTCGTAGACAGCGGTTACGAGTGGTCTATCTGACTTAGACCACACGAATGCAAAACCCCGAAATTCTCGTGCACAAAGCAATGTATCGTCTACACTTTACAAGCCGATATACAAACTTTTGTCACTCACAATTTGTGAATAAAAGTAGTCAGATGTATTTAAAGTTTTAGTAAAATGAGTGATGGATTTTGTTTAACGCAACTCTGCGAGTTAAACGATGTAACTATCAACGAGCTTGACTAGTTAGCGACTTAAGACATTTGGAATCAAAAACGAGCATTACTAAACGATTTGACTATGTAGAAGCTGCAACTGAAGAACAGTTGCAGCAACGCAGAATTCCAGTGAAAACAAGGAAACAAAATAGCTGGGCGATGTTGTGCTACAAAGAATGGGCTGAGTGGAGAAACACCCAAGCTGAAACACTTCTTGGTGACAGTGGCCTCGTTCCAGCGACTTCAGGCAACCAGTCTCTGTATTCCATGGATTACTGGTTATCTAGATTCATTAAAGAGTGTCGTCGAAAAGATGGTTCCCCTTACCCACCGAATACTTTGTACAACATTGCCGTATCTATTCAGCGAACCCTACGAGACGTACACGGTCGATCAGATGTGAACATGTTTGACTTTAGGGATACACACTTCACTAAATTCAGAAAGCAGCTTGACAGCCGTATGAAAGAATTAACCAATCAAGGTAGGTAACAATGCATTTCACTAATCAGTCATTGAAATATTAAGTTAATTATTTTCATATTGTGTCAGTAAGATAATTTTATCATTTAGTGAGTAATTTTGTTGTAATTTTAGTTAGTCATTTAATCAAATTAAAAAAAAAACTTTAGTAGTTTTAAAGTTAGTGTTATATTTTTGCCATTCGAAAAAAAAAAACACAACAGAAACAACAAACAAATGTTTCGGTGTTTTAATATAAAAAAAAGTTTGCCCTTTCAACAGTCAATTTGAAATTTCGTAAGCTAACAACATCATCATCATCATCAACAATAATAATAATAAATGATGATGATGCATCATCATCATGATACTGATGATGATGTAGTACAAGCAATGATGATTATAATTTTCTTATTGTCGGAGTGTTACATATTTAACAATAGGTATAATTTCTAACACGTAACGAAAATCCTTATGTTGCAATGTAAATGAAAAGGGAAGTAACTCAAAGATATTTATCTTAAATCTACAAAGTATTTTTGCTAATCGGTCAACGTAATATATAAGTCAGTTTTACTGTGTGTTTATTTAAAAAAAAAAATTGTTTAATTTTTGTGTATTTTAGGTGTATGAATTCACAGAAATCGGGCGGATCCAGTGACAGATGAGGATAAGATGAAGTTGTGGGACACTGGTGTTATTGGTTACGCAAACGCAAAATCATTAAGCTACGCCGTGTTTCTTACAACTGTAAAATATTTGGTTTTAGAGGTGGCGATGAACATCGAAATCTAGATGCCAATCAGTATTCTTTTAGGATTGAAAATGGAAATAAAGTTCTTGTTTTCGAAGGAAGAAATAGTAAGAATGTTTAAGGTAGATTACATCAGAGGAAAGTTGAACCGAAATTATTAAAGCTACATTCTATGGCTGGAAATTGTTACCATGTATTGAAAATGAAACAAAATACACGTTGTACATTGAATGTTTATTTAGTTTGTATGCTTAAATGTCCACTTCGTACTATTATGACAAATATGTTTCGATAGCACAGTATTACACTAAGCTATCGGCCGTTTATTTATTAACATGAGATAGTAAACGAGATGCACGTGCATCACGAACCTTCGTAGACAACGCCAAAGTTGGCGTTGGGATTTAGTCAACGGTAATACTGGCCACTGATTGGCCAGTGGGCGGTAGCTGTGGTCTAATTAAAAAAAAACCATTATAATAACATAAGGTTATTTCGTTGGTCTATAAAACACAGACGTAAAGAATCAAGTGCTGAAAGGAACCCCGAAAGGAACATTTTAAGTAACTTGAAATCCGTGTAAATGTAAAAATGTCTTAAAAGTTGTTACTCTGTTCTTCAGACTAATTTCTATTTTAATTGACATTTGCAACATGGTACAATCAGATGAAGTGCGCTGACATTAGTGTGTGCTAGAAAGGCGCTGTAGATTCACCGAGTAATCATGCAGGTCTATTTTTTTATTTATATTTATTTTTGTTTTGTTACATTGCATAGACACAATTATGGTCATATTTGTGACGTTCATCTAATTACTTGTGGAGGAAGACCTCAGACTTATATCTGGGTAGAACTTGTCGAACCTCAGGTTTAAGCAGGTAATAAACTTAAAAATAACAATACAAAATAAAGTGGTGGGAATTACAAGAATACGTGCCTAACCACTGGACCAATGTGTCAATAAAGTTTGCATATTTCTTAACAATAAATCATAAAGGTCTGGTTTTGTTTGGCTTAATCTTACCTAGTTTACTCATAAAATATTTATTTAGACATGCCAGGGATTGTATATAACAGTTAAATTTTCGAGTCTTGCCTATACGAATTACTGCATAGCGAAAAATCTTAGACATAGAGTCCGATTTTTTTAGGCCAGGCATGTGTTAAACACACGTCTTGTAAACAGGGTTTATCAAAAAGCGTTAAATAATAAGAAACTATAGGACGATAAGGACTTGTGATGATCGCTAGGTGGAATGGCGGTGCGGCAAACGCTGAAGTCTACTACTCACTGCACTATAGGTTCGAGTCCTGCAGGAGCTTTGTTATTTGTCGCCAATGAGGCGTATTTGTTGAATACTAGTAGTGTGTTGTAGGTGTGTCTGGGTGGAATGCAATTGAAATAGATCTAAGTGTTATGCTTCTATCAGAAAAAAATAGCTTGCATAATGGTCATTCATTTTTTAATGAGTTTGGACTGGGTATGTTTTTGCAAATTTTAATAAGTACCATCATAAAACTGATGCGATACTGCTCTCACTGTGATAGCATGTCGTGAACATCTCACCACCCACAGTTACAATGGTAGATGTGGTACTGCTCTCACTGTGATAGCATGTCGTTAACATCTCCCTACACAGTTACATTGGTAGATGTGGTACTGCTCTCACTGTGATAGCATGTCGTGAACATCTCACTACACAGTTACATTGGTAGATGTGGTACTGCTCTCACTGTGATAGCATGTCGTGAACATCTCACTACACAGTTACATTGGTAGATGTGGTACTGCTCTAACTGTTATAGCATGTCGTGAACATCTTACTACACTCAGTTACATTGGTAGATGTGGTACTGCTCTCACTGTGATAGCATGTCGTGAACATCTCACTACACTCAGTTACATTGGTAGATGTGGTACTGCTCTCACTGTGATAGCATGTCGTGAACATCTCACCACACACAGTTACATTGGTAGATGTGGTACTGCTCTCACTGTGATAGCATGTCGTGAACATCTCACTACACACAGTTACATTGGTAGATGTGGTACTGCTCTCACTGTGATAGCATGTCGTGAACATCTCACCACACAGTTACATTGGTAGATGTGGTACTGCTCTCACTGTGATAGCATGTCGTAAACATCTCACTACAGTTACATTGGAAGATGTGGTACTGCCCTCACTGTGATAGCATGTCGTGAATATCTCACTACACACTGTTACATTGGTAGATGTGGTACTGCTCTCACTGTGATAGCATGTCGTGAACATCTCACTACACAGTTACATTGGTAGATGTGGTACTGCTCTACCTGTGATAGCATGTCGTGAACATCTCACTACACAGTTACATTGGTAGATGTGGTGCTGCTCTCACTGTGATAGCATATCGTGAACATCTCACTACAAACAGTTACATTGGTAGATATAGTACTGTTCTCACTGCGATAGCATGTCGTGAACATTTCACCACACACAGTTACATTGGTAGATGTGGTACTGCTCTCACTGTGATAGCATGTCGTGAACATCTCACTACACACAGTTACATTGGTAGATGTGGTACTGCTCTCACTGTGATAGTATGTCGTGAACATCTCACTAAACAGTTACATTGGTAGATGTGGTGCTGCTCTCACTGTGATAGCATATCGTGAACATCTCACTACAAACAGTTACATTGGTAGATATAGTACTGTTCTCACTGCGATAGCATGTCGTGAACATTTCACCACACACAGTTACATTGGTAGATGTGGTACTGCTCTCACTGTGATAGTATGTCGTGAACATCTCACTAAACAGTTGCATTGGTAGATGTGGTACTGCTCTCACTGTGATAGCATGTCGTGAACATCTCACTACACAGTTACATAGGTAGATATGGTACTTCTCTCACTGTGATAGCATGTCGTGAACATCTCACTACACAGTTACATTGGTAGATGTGGTACTGCTCTCACTGTGATAGCATGTCGTGAACATCTCACTACACAGTTACATTGGTAGATGTGGTACTGCTCTCACTGTGATAGCATGTCGTGAACATCTCACCACACAGTTACATTGGTAGATGTGGTACTGCTCTCACTGTGATAGTATGTCGTGAACATCTCACTAAACAGTTACATTGGTAGATGTGGTACTGCTCTCACTGTGATAGCATGTCGTGAACATCTCACTACACAGTTACATTTGTAGATATGGTACTGCTCTCACTGTGATAGCATGTCGTGAACATCTCACTACACAGTTACATTGGTAGATATGGTACTGCTCTTACTGTGATAGCATGTCGTGAACATCTCACTACACACAGTTACATTGGTAGATGTGGTACTGCTCTCACTGTGATAGCATGTCGTGAACATCTCACTACACAGTTACATTTGTAGATATGGTACTGCTCTCACTGTGATAGCATGTCGTGAACATCTCACTACACAGTTACATTTGTAGATATGGTACTGCTCTCACTGTGATAGCATGTCGTGAACATCTCACTACACAGTTACATTGGTAGATATGGTACTGCTCTCACTGTGATAGCATGTCGTGAACATCTCACTACACAGTTACATTGGTAGATATGGTACTGCTCTCACTGTGATAGCATGTCGTGAACATCTCACTACACAGTTACATTGGTAGATATGGTACTGCTCTCACTGTGATAGCATGTCGTGAACATCTCACTACACAGTTACATTTGTAGATATGGTACTGCTCTCACTGTGATAGCATGTCGTGAACATCTCACTACACACAGTTACATTGGCAGATGTGGTACTGCCCTCACTGTGATAGCATGTCGTGAACATCTCACCACACAGTTACATTGGTAGATGTGGTACTGCTCTCACTGTGATAGCATGTCGTGAACATCTCACTACACAGTTATATTGGTAGATGTGGTACTGCTCTCACTGTTATAGCATGTCGTTAACATCTCCCTACACAGTTACATTGGTAGATGTGGTACTGCTCTCACTGTGATAGCATGTCGTGAACATCTCACTTCACACAGTTACATTGGTAAATGTGGCACTGCTCTCACTGTGATAGCATGTCGTGAACATCTCACTACACACAGTTACATTGGTAGATGTGGTACTGCTCTCACTGTGATAGCATGTCGTGAACATCTCACTACACACAGTTACATTGGTAGATGTGGTACTGCTCTCACTGTGATAGCATGTCGTGAACATCTCACTACACACAGTTACATTGGTAGATGTGGTACTGCTCTCACTGTGATAGCATGTCGTGAACATCTCACTACACAGTTACATTGGTAGATGTGGTACTGCTCTCACTGTGATAGCATGTCGTGAACATCTCACTACACAGTTACATTGGTAGATGTGGTACTGCTCTCACTGTGATAGCATGTCGTGAACATCTCACTACACACAGTTACATTGGTAGATGTGGTACTGCTCTCACTGTTATAGCATGTCGTTAACATCTCCCTACACAGTTACATTGGTAGATGTGGTACTGCTCTCACTGTGATAGCATGTCGTGAACATCTCACTACACAGTTACATTGGTAGATGTGGTACTGCTCTCACTGTGATAGCATGTCGTGAACATCTCACTACACAGTTACATTGGTAGATGTGGTACTGCTCTCACTATGATAGCATGTCGTAAACTTCTCACTACACACAGTTACATTGGTAGATGTGGTACTGTTCTCACTGTGATAGCATGTCGTTAACATCTCACTACACACAGTTACATTGGTAGATGTGGTGCTGCTCTCACTGTGATAGCATGTCGTAAACATCTCACTACACACAGTTACATTGGTAGATATGGTACTGTTCTCACTTTGATAGCATGTCGTTAACATCTCACTACACACAGTTACATTGGTAGATGTGGTACTGCTCTCACTGTGATAGCATGTCGTGAACATCTCACTACACAGTTACATTGGTAGATGTGGTACTGCTCTCACTGTGATAGCAGGTAGTGAACATCTCACTACACACAGTTACATTGGTAGATGTGGTACTGCTCTCACTGTGATAGCATGTCGTGAACATCTCACTACACAGTTACATTGGTAGATGTGGTACTGCTCTCACTGTGATAGCATGTCGTGAACATCTCACTACACAGTGACATTGGTAGATGTGGTACTGCTCTCACTGTAATAGCATGTCGTGAACATCTTACTACACAGTTACATTGGTAGATATGGTACTGCTCTCACTGTGATAGCATGTCGTGAACATCTCACTACACAGTTACATTGGTAGATGTGGTGCTGCTCTCACTGTGATAGCATGTCGTGAACATCTTACTACAAACAGTTACATTGGTAGATGTGGTACTGCTCTCACTGTGATAGCATGTCGTGAACATCTTACTACACACAGTTACATTGGTAGATGTGGTACTGCTCTCACTGTGATAGCATGTCGTGAACATCTCACTACACACAATTACATTGGTAGATAAGGTACTGCTCTCACTGTGATAGCATGTCGTGAACATCTCACTACACAGTTACATTGGTAGAAGTGGTACTGCTCTCACTGTGATAGCATGTCGTGAACATCTCACTACACAGTTACATAGGTAGATGTGGTAATGCTCTCACTGTGATAGCATGTCGTGAACATCTCACTACACAGTTACATTGGTAGATGTGGTACTGCTCTCACTGTGATAGCATGTCGTGAACATCTTACTACACACAGTTACATTGGTAGATGTGGTACTGCTCTCACTGTGATAGCATGTCGTGAACATCTCACTACACACAGTTACATTGGTAGATATGGTACTGCTCTCACTGTGATAGCATGTCGTGAACATCTCACTACACAGTTACATTGGTAGATATGGTACTGCTCTCACTGTGATAGCATGTCGTGAACATCTCACTACACAGTTATATTGGTAGATGTGGTACTGCTCTCACTGTGATAGCATGTCGTGAACATCTCACTACACAGTTACATTGGTAGATATGGTACTGCTCTCACTGTGATAGCATGTTGTGAACATCTCACCACACACAGTTACACTGGTAGATATGGTACTGTTCTCACTGTGATAGCATGTCGTTAACATCTCACTACACAGTTACATTGGTAGATGTGGTACTGCTCTCACTGTGACAGCATGTCGTGAACATCTCACTACACAGTTACATTGGTAGATATGGTACTGCTCTCACTGTGATAGCATGTCGCTAACATCTCACTACACACAGTTACATTGGTAGATGTGGTACTGCTCTCACTGTGATAGCATGTCGTGAACATCTCACCACACAGTTACATTGGTAGATGTGGTACTGCTCTCACTGTGATAGCATGTCGTGAACATCTCACTACAGTTACATTGGTAGATGTGGTACTGCTCTCACTGTGATAGCATGTCGTGAACATCTCACTACACAGTTATATTGGTAGATGTGGTGCTGCTCTCACTGTGATAGCATGTCGTGAACATCTCACCACACAGTTACATTGGTAGATGTGGTACTGCTCTCACTGTGATAGCATGTCGTGAACATCTCACTACACAGTTACATAGGTAGATGTGGTACTGCTCTCACTGTGATAGCATGTCGTGAACATCTCACTACACAGTTATATTGGTAGATGTGGTACTGCTCTCACTGTGATAGCATGTCGTGAACATCTCACTACACACAGTTACATTGGTAGATGTGGTACTGCTCTCACTGTGACAGCATGTCGTGAACATCTCACTACACAGTTACATTGGTAGATGTGGTACTGCTCTCACTGTGACAGCATGTCGTGAACATCTCACTACACAGTTACATTGGTAGATATGGTACTGCTCTCACTGTGATAGCATGTCGCTAACATCTCACTACACACAGTTACATTGGTAGATATGGTACTGCTCTCACTGTGATAGCATGTCGTGAACATCTCAATACACAGTTACATTTGAAGATGTGGTACTGCTCTCACTGTGATAGCATGTCGTGAACATCTCACCACACACAGTTACATTGGTAGATGTGGTACTGCTCTCACTGTGATAGCATGTCGTGAACATCTCACTACACACAGTTACATTAGTAGATGTGGTACTGCTCTCACTGTGATAGCATGTCGTGAACATCTCACTACACACAGTTACATTGGTAGATGTGGTACTGCTCTCACTGTGACAGCATGTCGTGAACATCTCACTACACAGTTACATTGGTAGATGTGGTACTGCTCTCACTGTGATAGCATGTCGTGAACATCTCACTACACACAGTTACATTGGTAGATGTGGTACTGCTCTCACTGTGACAGCATGTCGTGAACATCTCACTACACAGTTACATTGGTAGATGTGGTACTGCTCTCACTGTGATAGCATGTCGTGAACATCTCACCACACAGTTACATTGGTAGATGTGGTACTGCTCTCACTGTGATAGCATGTCGTGAACATCTCACCACACACAGTTACATTGGTAGATGTGGTATTGCTCTCACTGTGATAGCATGTCGTGAACATCTCACTACACACAGTTACATTAGTAGATGTAGTACTTCTCTCACTGTGATAGCATGTCGTGAACATCTCACTACACACAGTTACATTGGTAGATGTGGTACTGCTCTCACTGTGACAGCATGTCGTGAACATCTCACTACACAGTTACATTGGTAGATGTGGTACTGCTCTCACTGTGATAGCATGTCGTGAACATCTCACCACACACAGTTACATTGGTAGATGTGGTACTGCTCTCACTGTGATAGCATGTCGTGAACATCTCACCACACAGTTACATTGGTAGATATGGTACTGCTCTCACTGTGATAGCATGTCGTGAACATCTCACCACACACAGTTACATTGGTAGATGTAGGAATGCTTTCACTGTGATAGCGTGCCGTAAACATCTCACCACATTCAGCTGTGATAGCATGCTGCAAAAATGTGATCGCACTCTATCATATTGGCAGATGTGGTTAGTCCGATACTGTGAAAGCATGTCGTTATAACTTGCCTTCATAGTTACAATTGCAAATGCGGTACTGCCGTTATTGTGCTATAGCAAGCCGCCGCCATCTGGCCTCACCCACATATATTGACAGATGTGGCTCATGTTTCACTGTGATACATCTGACCGCACCTGTGGCTGTGGGTCATGCTGGCGGTCATGACGATAATGTTGCTGTTTAAATAGACACATATTGAGATAATCTTTGATTCTGCTGCTTATAGAGTTGATTGTAAGGACAATTTATGAACACTTTTTTTTTCTTATACATTTTACACTTAAATGTTTCCATGTTGTCCGCTGTGATAGTAAATGCGTTTTTTTCTGTTGTCACTTTCATTATCTTTGTTGATCAGGATGAGGAAGAGAATGCTGCTGTTCTTGTTGATGTTGTTGTTATTGTTGCTGCTGATGAACGAATGATACGCATATTGTGGTAATACATTTTCTTACATTTATATTACAAACATTGATATAGGTTATTATTGAATAGGTACGGGAGTCATCGGGCTTGAACTCGGACCGGCACATACCAGAGTCATAAAAAATGATAGTGGTAACGCTCAAGCAGATATATGCGTAGTTCTAGGACTGGTTAGGCCCGGTCTCAGGATAATGTGACTGAGTGTGGTATCATGCCAGGTGTTCACGGCATGCTATACACACTGAAGGCAGCACTATATCTGCTTCAAGTGGACGCCGTCTCCAGATAACGAAACTACTGTTGGTGGGACGATAAACCCAACAAACAAACATGATACAAACGGACTTCGTCAGTCTGATCGATATACTGAAGACCTCTGATTTGTCCGCGGTCCGCGACATACCTATGTCGTTAAAATGGTAGTGGTATAGCTCTCTTTAATGAAAGGATAGTTCCATGGCTGGTTGGTACGATGTCAGGAAAATGAGTCTGGGTGTGCTTTTCTGCCGGTTTTTCACAGCAAGCTACAGCCCTATATCTACTTAACCGTCTCCAGATAACTTAAATAAATGTTGGTGGAACGATAAGCCCAATAAACAGACATGATTAACAAATACAAGAAAAGTCGTTGATGCGACGCATCAAAGGCGACGCAAAAAGTTGGAGATGTAAAGAGATTAAAGCAATATGGGAGCAAGTAACAAAGACACTTGAAACTTTATGGTTTTTACTTCAAAGTTTTCAGTATGCTATAATTTTTCGAGAAAAAAGTCTGTATAACTTTTATTCCTGCGACAATAGAATGGTTTAAAAATAAATAAAAAAACATAACCCGACACCATTTACATTGTAATAGATTTTTTTAAAGATGTTACTTGTATAGAAAAAATGCATTTTATAATTAACCATAAAACTAAAGTGTACAAGTAGAAAATGCACATGTGCAGCAGCCTTACATTGCACAAATAAGTATTGTTCAGATAGTATTTTTCTCGAACGTAGTATGTTTTTTTAGTATGTTATTGTTTATTTTAAAAGTTATTTTCAAACTTACAGACACACAAAAATAAATATAAAAATAAAAACATCAAATAAAGCACTGTTTACCGAATTGAGCATTCCATATATATGTGTCGCGCTCCAGCGCGTCGCCAACAATTATATATAATTATGATTCATATAATTATGGCGTTGCTGCTTTTTGATGCTTCTGCCATTGTTGTTATTCTTGTTGATATTTTCGATGAGGAATATGATAAGGAAAAGTAGGATTAGGAATAGGAGGAAGAGGAAGAGGATTTGATTGTTTTAACTAATATCACGATTAACTATAATTAACGTATTTAATGGGCAATTAAAAGTTTTTTCGTTTCATTTATGCATAAGTGCTAATGATTATTACTTTATTTTGTAGCTCCTGCTGTCGATCCTGGTATTTCTTATGAAGGCGATGATGATGATGATGATGATGATGCTGTTGATATTGCTGCTGATGTTTCTGAGGCTGTTGCTGATGCTGATGTTGCTGTTGATGTTGCTGCTGCTGATGATGAAGTTTCTGCCGATAAAAATGCGAATATGATTTTCAATTTGATGACGTGATACATTAAGAATTCGTGATCTACTTTGTTACTTATGAAGTTGGGAATTTTATTAATGGCATTCTTATCAATGGTGTTATGATGATGGTTTACATAGCTGTTGCATGTATTTTCATGTTGTTGGTGATGATGTTGTTGTTGTCGATGGTGATGGAAAAGATAATGATGACGGAGATGATGATGGAGAAGATGATGATGTGAAGATATGATTTTGTTACTGCTATTTATAATGGCAATTTGTGATGATGAAAAATATAGTTATTAAACAAAAGTGTTGTCTTGATGGATTGATTGTGGACCGTTTTTTTTTTCTTTTTTAACTGAACGTGACTAAGTACTTCCACTAGACTGACACGCACCTTACTTTGAATTGACGTTGACAGACGGCATTGACCTAAAAGACTGATTAAACAGACTGTTGGGACTGACGGACGGAACTGACTGGACGGACAGGACTGGACGGACAGACCTCAATGACTGGACTTGCAGGACTGACTGATTGGACGGACGGGACTGACTGACAGGACTGACTGACAGTACTGACTGACAGTACTGACTGACAGGACGGACGGGAATGACAGGACTGATTTGATGGACGGGAATGACTGACTGGACTTACGGGACTGACTGACTGACCGACTGGACGGACGGGACTGACTTACAGCACTGACTGAACGGACAGGACTTACTGGACAAACTTGATTGACGGACTGGACGGACGGACCTCACTGACAGCACTGACTGGACTTACGGGACTGACTGGACGAACGGACGGACGGGGATGACTGACTGGACGGACGGACCTCACTGACTGGACTTACGGGACTGACTGGACGGACGGGACTGACTGACAGCACTGACTGGATGGACGAACGGACGGACGGGACTGGACGGACGGGACTGACTGAAAGGACGGACGGGAATGACCGGACGGGACTGACTGACTGGACGAACGGGACTGACAGCACTGACTGGACGGACGGGACTGACAGCACTGACTAACAGGACTGACTGGACGAACGGGACTGACGGACAGGACTGACTGGACGAACGGGACTGACTGACAGCACTGACTGGACGAACGGGACTGACTGACAGCACGGACTGGACGAACGGGACTGACTGACAGCACGGACTGGACTGGCTGGACGAACGGACCTGACTGTCTGGACGAACGGGACTGACTGACAGCACTGACTGGACGGACGGGACTGACTGACAGCACTGACTAACAGGACTGACTGGACGAACGGGACTGACGGACAGGACTGACTGGACGAACGGGACTGACGGACAGGACTGACTGGACGAACGGGACTGACTGACAGCACTGACTGGACGAACGGGACTGACTGACAGCACGGACTGGACTGACAGGACTGGCTGGACGAACGGACCTGACTGTCTGGACGAACGGGACTGACTGGACAGAGCTACATACTTAACTGACGGGACTGACTTGACGGACAGACTGGACTTACTGGACGGACAGATTGGACTGACTGGATGGACAGACCGACTGGACTTTCAGACTGACTGGACTGACCGGACGGACTGAATGACTGGGCTGACTGAATGGACAGACTAACTGGATTGCCTGGACGGAGGACTGACTGTACAGATAGATTGATTGGAGTTATAGACTGACGGGACTGACTAGACGGACAAACTGACTAGACGGACAAACTGAGCTGACGGGACTGATTGGACGAACAGACTGCCTGGACGGACTTGGCGGACAGACTGATTGGACTGACGGGACTTACTGGACGGACGGACAGACAGATCTGACGTGCAAATTGGACTGACTGACGGACGGGACTGACTTACCGGACAGACGGACTGAAAGGACTCGACTGACGAACTGGACTGAAATATAAGATTGACAGACGGACTACTGACGGACTGGACAGATTGGATTGGACTGACGGAGTGACGTACTAATTGATCGGACTGATTGGCAGACAGATCTTCCTCATTAACGGACTTGTGACTGACGGGCTGTACTGACTGATTTACTTGCTGAACTGACTGACTTGCTGAACTGACTGACTTGCTGGACTAAGGGACAGGGTTGAACTGACTGACAAACTGGCTGATGAGAAGTAGATTAAAAAATGCAATTGGAGGTTGTATATGAAAAGCGTTATTTACGTAAAATACTCGGATAGACAACTGTGGTTATGATTGATATCGAGGTGTTTACGACACATAGTATGTCCAAAACTTAAAATTGCACATATCAACAAATTCCTTTTGTTGTTGGGTCAAAATATCACCAAAATAATGTTCGTATTAAACATAATGTTTGGTTTATCATTTCTTATATGGGCTAAAACCAAATTATGCGATGTAGATGTAGAAATATCAGGAAATTTAATAACTATGTAAAAGGCAAACAGTTTTATCATGCAGTAATAGAATGGAACTTTGACAGAAAGATGTTTTCAGAATTTGCTATCAATCTAAATTGGGTCATTGTTGCCCGAGCTTGTAAAGAT
The DNA here is from genome assembly GCA_007844125.1 of Sinonovacula constricta. NCBI lineage: Eukaryota > Metazoa > Mollusca > Bivalvia > Cardiida > Solecurtidae > Sinonovacula > Sinonovacula constricta. The sequence goes on from CM017563.1 coordinate 30,862,976, forward strand.
GACCATGAAACGCCAGAGTAAGTCGGTAACAAGAGAACACAAGGAATACATTATTTTAATGTTTAACTTTTTTGTCTTTTGTTATAGCTCACAGAGCTATTATTGCCATGTTGACAACTTCCATCCTATTGTTGGTTAAGTAAGTCCCCAGATTTAAATCTAGATGAAACAACCAGAGAACCGCAGGTTAACTGGAAAACCACCTCACATGACAGTCCTCGGCGTATCGGGACTCGAACCCACGAGATATTAGGCTGAGGAGTTGAAAGTTGACGACTAACAGCTCAACCACGAACAATGAACGTTAACTAAAGTGGGGGTATTTCTGTCGTCTGGCTGAAATATGTTAAATGATCAGTTTACGAAAGACATTTTCAAATATCTGCTAAAACTACATATTTTATAGATTTAACAACTTGCCATTCAACTTCATCTATTTGTTCACATGTAATATATGCTAACTTGGGTTAATCAGTCTACAAAAAACGTTTTTGACTGTCTACCAAAACCGCATTGATAATACATTTTACAAGTTACCAGTCAATTTCATCTACAGGTATACGAAGCAAATGAAACAGTGCGTTTGAATAATGTGAAAATTATATTAACTCTTATGAGGTAAAATATCACTAATTGACCGTATTTGTTAACTCCCTGTCATGAAACACAAGAAATGTGTCATAAATATGACAGTCTGTCGTGCCTGCCATCTAGCGAGGTTCGGATTTTATTTGGTCAACTTTTCCAGTCATCGCCTCAAAAGGTCAAAATGTCTCACGAGGCATCTCCTCTTGTCAGTATTTCTGCGAGAAATTGATCAGAGTCGACAAACTGGTCCAGGTTCGGAATCACGCTGTCACAAGAAGAAGAACAATGAAAAGGATTTGAAACATTTTGTTCCTGGTCGGTGGATAAACGCTTAATCATACTTTGACTTATTTTATTTAAAGGTGGTATATGATTTGCCTATATTAAGTACCTATTTTTCACTTGTACCGAGTTTTGGTATAAATATTTAACTGCCGTTTTCTTTATAATTTTTATAATTTACCATCGATAGGTCTTGCTTTTAGCGCAGACAATTTTAGTACAACTTCTCTGGGAAGATATTTTTACTCATTATGTAATCAGTATTTCTTATATTTTCTTTATTTAAACATGCTTTGGTTAAAAAAAATGCAGAATGCATTAGCATGTGACATAGGTCATAAGAATGATCGAACTTTATTTAAACGAAATGAGTGTACACATCAGTAATGTCGTTTATAAAAGGTTTATTAATTTTGAGACCTTTAATGTCAAAATCTTTCATGCCAATATTTGTACCAACCCATCTCTTCGACCAAACACAAGCTACTGTTCTCAGGAGAAGCACACACTACGTATGATTTATGCTTACTGTGTACATATTGTAAACTTTAACTGTTGTTCTCTAGCCAAGAATATCACATTTCATACATTAATATTCGGGGATCGTTGTGTTAATAGATTTTCCGCACAACTGTGGTAATAGTCTGAAGAAATGGTCCCAAGATAGTAAAACATAAGTTCAGAACCAAGCTATAATAAAATATACCCTGACAATTGTCTTAAGAGATGGATCCGGGGGAGGAGGATGGGGTGGGGGTGTTGAGGGGGATGAGGAATGCACCACCACCACCACCAACAACCAACCAGGTAAAAGAGTAGAGTTGTTAAAACACATACATGTAAGCTTAAAATACTAAGCTTTTAAAGTAAATTTGTTTGTTGACTGCTTAGGTCGACATTAGGGTCCCTGACTATGTATATATCTAGCATTTACTGCGATAAAGTTGAATGGATCTTAACTCATTTCGCACCGACTCTCCCTTCCAAAAATTTTCCGGATCCGCCCCTGATTGTCTTACGTTTCCATGATGTATAACAATCGATATATGATACGAATATCGTCATAAACAGGTCGTTTTTATATATGTTAAGTGGTATATCTTAAAGCTGAATTAATCTATTATTAATCTAAGAGAGTTCAATTATAGCATTGTTTAACCGCGCTATGCTTATGTAAAGAAAATACAGGTATATACATTGTATAGTTAAATGATTCTGAATAAAAAGCGTGAAAATATTTTGATTCGTTTGAATGAAGAGTGATTATAGAAAAAAATACTTTGTATTTTTTAATATATTTTAAGAAATATTACCATAATGTTCTATCTGTGGTTGATTGTTAAGCCGAGCAAATTGATTAGCTTAATTATTTTCTACGTACTCTATAATATATTTTAAAAATAAATCCTTTTTCCCTTATTTACAATTAAATAAAATCGATGTGTCATTTCTGTTATAGAGCACAATCAATTGGTGCTTATTAAATTAAACGATACTTTGCTGCTGTTACTCTGTATTTTTTGCCAAATGTTTCCTTAGTGATGGTTTTAACTAAATGCTATCCATTACACTTATTTTTTTTCCCAAAGCATTAATGTATTTTTTCTGTCATTAAACCCTTCAGTGATTAAAAATCTTACTTTTACATTTATCACGAAAGTATATCGACAGACCAAGTTCGGCATTATTCATACAGTTCGGGTGATTTTCCCTGATTACTTTTTAAAGAAATTTAAAATGTGTCTTCTTCCTTTTTGGCTAACATTGCGTAGCCCCATTTTTCGCTTCTACAAAGTAATTTGTGCAATATTATAGGTCAATTTTTTCTACAGAGTAAATTCTAGCGCAAATGTGCCGACAAGTGTGTTATTAGTTATCAAAAACATTTCTTTGGTAATCACAAGATAGGTATTCTCCCGTTGCATCATAAGATTGTGTCATAAAACTTACATATGAAATCATCGTCTTCTTCATCATCAGTTCTTCATTATTTAATGGTCTTTGATACGCATATGTATGTAATGTCTTTACATGATGTATGTAAGCTGTCAATGTTGTTGCAGAAGGCCAGATTGTAATAAGACGTTGTTGTGACATCGTTAGGACTATATGTCTTTATGTTTTAGCGTCTTGAAAATAAAGATATTATTATTATTATTATTATTATTATTATTATTATTATTATTATTGTTATTATTATTATTATTATTATTATTATTATTATTATTATTATTATTGTTGTTGTTGTTGTTGTTGTAGTTATTGTTATCAGCATTAGTAGTAGTAGTAGCGGTGGTAGTAGTAGTGCCAGCAGCAGTAGCAGTAATAGCAGCAGCAGCAGTAGTAATAGGAGAAGTACTAGTAGTTCGCCTGAGATGTAGTAATAGAGTCGCCGACTTGTAATTCCCCTGGCCGCTTAGAGTTTCACCACGAGGGTTTGAATCCCGTTCGAAGCGAAGGACTTACCGTGGGAAAGTTTTCAAGTTGACCTGTGGTGCGAGGGTGATTATTCCTAGACATGTGTCTGGGGCCTTCCTTTACCAAAATAGCAGGACGTCGCTAGAATGGGAATACATGATTGCTGCGATGTATTATACAAACAATCGGTCGAAGTATTTTAATGTCAATAACATGTACGAACTGTTTAAGACGATGTCGGATTCTAAACTTGTTTGCTTCTTGAACGAGATTAGTATCCTTAATAAGCTATACATTTTAAAACTGTTTATTTACCAACCGTTATACATTTTAAAACCGTATAATATATTAACCTATTTTCGATTGTAGTTCACATTATTTTAATCTGATAGATGTTCGTATTTTTCTATATTTTACTCACATAGTTTAGTTTTTACCTGATTCTTCTCTATTCACATTAAACTTCTTTGTATTCGGCGCCGTATGGCCTGTTAAATTTCGGTGTGCCGTAAAACCAAAATAAATAAAAAATATAAATAAATAATAAAAACATAAACACTTTACATGGTACTTATTGTTTGGCAATATTAAACTGGCGCTCGTGCATATTCGCTGGTTTCTTAAAACGGTTAACGGTTTACAAACTGTTAAAATATACTTAGTAGTATAGCAAAACAAATGTCATAACATTATGTTTAGACAAAATTGTTGGTTCAGTATGTAGTCGACCAACTGACAACTGGTCAGTCTGGCGTATAGAAGTGGGAATGTAAGCGGGGAAGGTTTTGTTGGTTAGGTTTGTGAAGTTGGCTGGGAATTGGGAATTGGGTATTGGGTATTCAATATCCAGATACAACCGAATACCCAGCCAGCTAGGAATTGGGTATTCGCGAATTCCTAGATACAACCGAATACCCAGCTAGCTAGGTATTGGGTATTGAATATAGAGCTGCAGTCGTATTCCGAGCTGGCTAGGTATTGGGTATTCGAAATATCAATGCAAAGTTTGAATATCGTGCTAGACCTGAATACCTATCTGGCTGGGAATTGGGTATTCGAAATACATTCTGTAAAGAAACTATTCAAAGCAGATTTGAATATCGAGCTAGACATGAATACCCAGCTGGCTGGGAATTGGGTATTCAAAATATTTTTATTATTTGAACAATTCAACGCAGAGTTTGAATATCGAGCTAGACCTGAATACCGAGCTGGCTGGGAATTGGGTATTCGAAATATTTTCTGTAAAAATACTATTAAACGCAGAGTTTGAATATCGACCTAGAGCCGAATTACTATCTGGCTGGGAACTGGGTATTCAAAATATTTTTTTTTAATAGAAACATTTTAAGCAGAGTTTGAATATCGAGCTAGACCTGAATACCTATCTGGCTGGGAATTGGGTATTTGAAATTTTTTTCTTATAGAAACAATTAAACGCAGATTCTGAATATCGAGCTAGACCTGAATACCGAGCTGGCTGGGAATTGGGTATTCGAAATATTTTCTGTAAAAATACTTTTAAACGCAGAATTTGAATATCGAGCTAGAGCCGAATACCTATCTGGCTGGGAATTGGGTATTCGAAAAAAAATTTTTAATATAACTTTTTAAGCAGAGTTTGAATATCGACCTAGAGCCGAATACCTATCTGGCTGGGAATTGGGTATTCAGAGTTTGAATATCGAGCTAGACCTGAATACCTATCTGGCTGGGAATTGGGTATTCGAAAAAAAATTCTTATAGAAACAATTAAACGCAGATTCTGAATATCGAGCTAGACCTGAATACCGAGCTGGCTGGGAATTGGGTATTCGAAATATTTTCTGTAAAAATAATTTTAAACGCAGAGTTTGAATATCGAGCTAGAGCCGAATACCTATCTGGCTGGGAATTGGGTATTCGAAAAAAATTTTTTAATAGAAACTTATTAAGCAGAGTTTGAATATCGACCTAGAGCCGAATACCTATCTGGCTGGGAATTAGGTATTCAGAGTTTGAATATCGAGCTAGACCTGAATACCTATCTGGCTGGGAATTGGGTATTCGAAAAAAAATTCTTATAGAAACAATTAAACGCAGATTCTGAATATCGAGCTAGACCTGAATACCCAGCTGGCTGGGAATTGGGTATTCGAAATACATTCTGTAAAGAAACTATTCAAAGCAGATTTGAATATCGAGCTAGACATGAATACCCAGCTGGCTGGGAATTGGGTATTCGAAATACATTCTGTAAAGAAACTATTCAAAGCAGATTTGAATATCGAGCTAGACATGAATACCTAACTGGCTGGGAATTGGGTATTCGAAATACATTCTGTAAAGAAACTATTCAAAGCAGATTTGAATATCGAGCTAGACATGAATACCCAGCTGGCTGGGAATTGGGTATTCAAAATATTTTTATTATTTGAACAATTCAACGCAGAGTTTGAATATCGAGCTAGACCTGAATACCGAGCTGGCTGGGAATTGGGTATTCGAAATATTTTCTGTAAAAATACTATTAAACGCAGAGTTTGAATATCGACCTAGAGCCGAATTACTATCTGGCTGGGAACTGGGTATTCAAAATATTTTTTTTTTATAGAAACATTTTAAGCAGAGTTTGAATATCGAGCTAGACCTGAATACCTATCTGGCTGGGAATTGGGTATTTGAAATTTTTTTCTTATAGAAACAATTAAACGCAGATTCTGAATATCGAGCTAGACCTGAATACCGAGCTGGCTGGGAATTGGGTATTCGAAATATTTTCTGTAAAAATACTTTTAAACGCAGAGTTTGAATATCGAGCTAGAGCCGAATACCTATCTGGCTGGGAATTGGGTATTCGAAAAAAAATTTTTAATATAACTTTTTAAGCAGAGTTTGAATATCGACCTAGAGCCGAATACCTATCTGGCTGGGAATTGGGTATTCAGAGTTTGAATATCGAGCTAGACCTGAATACCTATCTGGCTGGGAATTGGGTATTCGAAAAAAAATTCTTATAGAAACAATTAAACGCAGATTCTGAATATCGAGCTAGACCTGAATACCGAGCTGGCTGGGAATTGGGTATTCGAAATATTTTCTGTAAAAATAATTTTAAACGCAGAGTTTGAATATCGAGCTAGAGCCGAATACCTATCTGGCTGGGAATTGGGTATTCGAAAAAATTTTTTTAATAGAAACTTATTAAGCAGAGTTTGAATATCGACCTAGAGCCGAATACCTATCTGGCTGGGAATTAGGTATTCAGAGTTTGAATATCGAGCTAGACCTGAATACCTATCTGGCTGGGAATTGGGTATTCGAAAAAAAATTCTTATAGAAACAATTAAACGCAGATTCTGAATATCGAGCTAGACCTGAATACCGAGCTGGCTGGGAATTGGGTATTCGAAATATTTTCTGTAAAAATAATTTTAAACGCAGAGTTTGAATATCGAGCTAGAGCCGAATACCTATCTGGCTGGGAATTGGGTATTCAAAATACTTTTTTAATAGAAACTTTTTAAGCATAGTTTGAATATCGAGCTACACATGAATACCTATCTGGCTGGGAATTGGGTATTCGAAATTTTTTTCTTATAGAAACAATTAAACGCAGATTCTGAATATCGAGCTAGACCTGAATACCGAGCTGGCTGGGAATTGGGTATTCGAAATATTTTCTGTAAAATACTTTTAAACGCAGAGTTTGAATATCGAGCTAGAGCCGAATACCTATCTGGCTGGGAATTGGGTATTCGAAAAAAAATTTTAATAGAAACTTTTTAAGCAGAGTTTGAATATCGACCTAGAGCCGAATACCTATCTGGCTGGGAATTGGGTATTCAAAATAATTTTTTAATAGAAACTTTTTAAGCAGAGTTTGAATATCGAGCTAGACCTGAATACCTATCTGACTGGGAATTGGGTATTCGAAAAAAAATTCTTATAGAAACAATTAAACGCAGATTCTGAATATCGAGCTAGACCTGAATACCGAGCTGGCTGGGAATTGGGTATTCGAAATATTTTCTGTAAAAATACTTTTAAACGCTGAGTTTGAATATCGAGCTAGAGCCGAATACCTATCTGGCTGGGAATTGGGTATTCGAAAAAAAAAAATTTAATAGAAACTTTTTAAGCAGAGTTTGAATATCGACCTAGAGCCGAATACCTATCTGGCTGGGAATTGGGTATTCAAAATACTTTTTAATAGAAACTTTTTAAGCAGAGTTTGAATATCGAGCTAGACCTGAATACCTATCTGGCTGGGAATTGGGTATTCGAAAAAAAATTCTTATAGAAACAATTAAACGCAGATTCTGAATATCGAGCTAGACCTGAATACCGAGCTGGCTGGGAATTGGGTATTCGAAATATTTTCTGTAAAAATACTATTAAACGCAGAGTTTGAATATCGACCTAGAGCCGAATACCTATCTGGCTGGGAATTGGGTATTCAAAATATTTTTTTTAATAGAAACTTTTTAAGCAGAGTTTGAATATCGAGCTAGACCTGAATACCTATCTGGCTGGGAATTGGGTATTCGAAAAAAATGTCTTATAAAAACAATTAAACGCAGATTCTGAATATCGAGCTAGACCTGAATACCGAGCTGGCTGGGAATTGGGTTATCTGGCTGGGAATTGGGTATTCGAAAAAAAAATTTTAATAGAAACTTTTTAAGCAGAGTTTGAATATCGACCTAGAGCCGAATACCTATCTGGCTGGGAATTGGGTATTCAAAATATTTTTTTTTAATAGAAACTTTTTGAGCAGAGTTTGAATATCGAGCTAGACCTGAATACCTATCTGGCTGGGATTTGGGTATTCGATTTTTTTTTTCTTATAGAAACAATTTAACGCAGATTCTGAATATCGAGCTAGACCTGAATACCGAGCTGGCTGGGAATTGGGTATTCGAAATATTTTCTGTAAAAATACTTTTAAACGCAGAGTTTGAATATCGAGCTAGAGCCGAATACCTATCTGGCTGGGAATTGGGTATTCGAAATACATTTTTTAATAGAAACTTTTAAAGCAGAATTTGAATATCGAGCTAGACCTGAATACCTAGCCGGCTGGGAATTGGGTATTCGAAAAAAATTTCTTATAGAAACAATTAAACGCAGATTCTGAATATCGAGCTAGACCTGAATACCGAGCTGGCTGGGAATTGGGTATTCGAAATATTTTCTGTAAAAATACTTTTAAACGCAGAGTTTGAATATCGAGCTAGAGCCGAATACCTATCTGGCTGGGAATTGGGTATTCGAAAAAAAAATTTTAATAGAAACTTTTTAAGCAGAGTTTGAATATCGACCTAGAGCCGAATACCTATCTGGCTGGGAATTGGGTATTCAAAAAAAAATTCTTATAGAAACAATTAAACGCAGATTCTGAATATCGAGCTAGACCTGAATACCTATCTGGCTGGGAATTGGGTATTCGAAAAAAAATTCTTATAGAAACAATTAAACGCAGATTCTGAATATCGAGCTAGACCTGAATACCTATCTGGCTGGGAATTGGGTATTCGAAAAAAAATTCTTATAGAAACAATTAAACGCAGATTCTGAATATCGAGCTAGACCTGAATACCGTGCTGGCTGGGAATTGGGTATTCGAAATATTTTCTGTAAAAATACTTTTAAACGCAGAGTTTGAATATCGAGCTAGAGCCGAATACCTATCTGGCTGGGAATTGGGTATTCGAAATATTTGCATATGCTACATACGGACAAATACATTGCCATGCCATTGCGGGCATAAAAAAAATGTTGACTTATCGTCATATTGTTTTATTATTCGTAAGAAATTGTTGCCGACGGAGTCCGAATGATTTTTGCCGGCGATTAATTTAAGCATTTTAGGTGGGTATTTTGATCGGCATGCAGAATAATGCAGACTCTATTTCCGACGGAAATAGAATGTTATAGACGGTGCAGCCGTTAGAGATCTCAATAAATATGCCGACGGAATGTTAATTTTGCAGACGAAGACTTAAATGTGTTTTACCAACAGTGGATTGAATAGTATTGCCGACGGAAACCGGAAATGTATTGCCGACGGATAATGTAAAATTTTGCCGACAGTGAATTCAACAGTTTGCCTAGACTTGAAACGTGTTGCCGACTATGAATTAAATAATTGATAAATTCTGTGATACCTTTGGCGACAGTGACATTTTTGATTATGACGGATCATTGACGAATGTTGCCGACGGATACTTTAATTAAGCATTTTAGGTGGGTATTTTGATCGGCATGCAGAATAATGCAGACTCTATTTCCGACGGAAATAGAATGTTATAGACGGTGCAGCCGTTAGAGATCTCAATAAATATGCCGACGGAGTGTTAATTTTGCAGACGAAGACTAAAATGTGTTTTACCAACAGTGGATTGAATAGTATTGCCGACGGAAACCGGAAATGTATTGCCGACGGATAATGTAAAATTTTGCCGACAGTGAATTCAACAGTTTGCCTAGACTTGAAACGTGTTGCCGACTATGAATTAAATAATTGATAAATTCTGTGATACCTTTGGCGACAGTGACATTTTTTGATTATGACGGATCATTGACGAATGTTGCCGACGGATACATCTAATGTCAATTTGTAGATTGCAACATCGCGCATGCTAAATACCGCTATCTAATTACATCCTAAATTTTATAAACTAGTATCACATGAAAATGTTCACATTTCAACATTACATTTGAACAATTTCACATTTCCTGCATATACAATTTACAAATCGCTGGGAGAATCACGAATACATTTTACATTTCTTGAATCTAATTTACAAGTTACTAATCTAGAGGCGCAAATTTAAAATGTACATTGCATAACACCAGTTCGACAATAGGACGCAAAGGGCGCTTCTAACACGGGAATGTCCATATACAAACAGAACGAACAGCATCAACTCGTCCGCGTTCGTCTGTATTTCCAAGTTGTGAGTTTCTTACTGACAGAATCAGACACACGTATTATTTTTGTGCTATACAATTTTAGGGATATTATTCTGTACTTAAATGGGGATCATGATATGACTACTTATACATATATCATTCGTGACATGTACTGTAGACATGCACCAATAAAAGTCGGTCCATATTTACACGTCTCTACTTTCTCCTCAAACTGTATGAATCGGTTCAAATAGTGTTCGCATAATTTTATCTCTCAGGTCGAGATCTGACAGCCCCTACACAACCGCCCCACCCCCCAATCCCCTATCAACCTCTCTGGCCCCACCCGTTTTCATTTAACTGCATAAAACTGCATATATCCTAATTTAACCGGAGTGATCCGATATGGCAAAATTCCGTTACCGGTTCAAAGTATTGAGTTCGAACCCAAGACCTCCTCCGTAATCAGGTGCTCTACCACCTGGTCTACCTGGGCAGAGAGCTTTTAACCTTCCTTATATTTAGCCAGGCGTCAACAGAACTACCAGTACCTAGCCTTTTCCTGCTCCACAGGGTTCTCTGAAGAACCCATTCTGACGCCACTAAAAAAGCTGGAAAAATCCTATTACCGAGGGCGGGGGTCGAACCCAAGACCTCCTGCTCTTGAGGCAGGTGTTCTAGCAACTGTGCTACATTATCACCTGACTCTGGGGAAAGCATGTTCACTACATCACGTACCCCTGTTGATGTAGTTCAATTTCAATGCACTGTAAATCCGAATGCGAATGTGTTAGTATGTTCATCTGGAAAAGTCCGATACGTATATTAAATTGGATTGAATGTAGTTTTAAGAAATCAAAGACTTAAATGGTAAAATTACTTGCAGAATTATAAAACATTCATTAATAACTACTTTAGACAAAAGACAACGCGTTTAATTTGATGCCAAATAACGTTGGCTGTTTTTTATTGTATCTCTTTTGAAGAATCATTTATGATTCCGTTCTATATTTATTTATGTGGTACCGACAGCTAGCGTCTGAAGGTTGTCAGTTCTAAACTTATACATTAGTAATTTGTGACTTGAGAATTGTGACTTTGAGTTTTGTAACTTGTAAAATGTAAGCGAACATAAAATGTGTGACCTGATAAGTGAGACTTGAGATTTATAATTTCCAAATTGAATACGAGAAATAGATACAGGTAAAAACGAACGCTAGGTAACCAGCTCCAGCTCGATATTCAAACTCGGCGATGAATAGTCCCTATACTAAAAATATTTCGAATACCTAATTCCCAGCTGGTTATTCAGGCATAGCTCGATATTGACACTCTGCTTGAATAGTTTCTATACTAAAAATATTTCGAATATCCAATTCCCAGCCAGCTCGGTATTCAGGTCTAGCTCGATATTCAAAATATGCGTTCTATTGTTCCTAGAATAAAAATATTTTGAATACCCAATTCCCAGCCAGCTAGGTATTCAGGTCTAGCTCGATATTCAAACTCTGCTTAAAAAGTTTCTTTTAAAAAAAAAATATGTCGAATACCCAATTCCCAGCCAGATAGGTATTCGGCTCTAGCTCGATATTCAAACTCTGCGTTTAATAGTATTTTTACAGAAAATATTTCGAATACCCAATTCCCAGCCAGCTCGGTATTCAGGTCTAGCTCGATATTCAGAATCTGCGTTTAATTGTTTCTATAAGAATTTTTTTTCGAATACCCAATTCCCAGCCAGATAGGTATTCAGGTCTAGCTCGATATTCAAACTCTGCTTAAAATGTTTCTATTAAAAAAATATTTTGAATACCCAATTCCCAGCCAGATAGGTATTCGGCTCTAGGTCGATATTCAAACTCTGCTTAAAAGTTTCTATTAAATGTTTTTTTTCGAATACCCAATTCCCAACCAGATAGGTATTCGGCTCTAGCTCGATATTCAAACTCTGCGTTTAAAAGTATTTTTACAGAAAATATTTCGAATACCCAATTCCCAGCCAGCTCGGTATTCAGGTCTAGCTCGATATTCAGAATCTGCGTTTAATTGTTCCTATAAGAAAAAAATTTCGAATACCCAATTCCCAGCCAGATAGGTATTCAGGTCTAGCTCGATATTTAAACTCTGCTTAAAAAGTTTCTATTAAAAAAAGTATTTTGAATACCCAATTCCCAGCCAGATAGGTATTCGGCTCTAGGTCGATATTCAAACTCTGCTTAAAAAGTTTCTATTAAAAAAATTTTTTTCGAATACCCAATTCCCAGCCAGATAGGTATTCGGCTCTAGCTCGATATTCAAACTCTGCGTTTAAAAGTATTTTTACAGAAAATATTTCGAATACCCAATTCCCAGCCAGCTCGGTATTCAGGTCTAGCTCGATATTCAGAATCTGCGTTTAATTGTTTCTATAAGAAATTTTTTTCGAATACCCAATTCCCAGCCAGATAGGTATTCAGGTCTAGCTCGATATTCAAACTCTGCTTAAAAAGTTTCTATTAAAAAAAAATATTTTGAATACCCAATTCCCAGCCAGATAGGTATTCGGCTCTAGGTCGATATTCAAATTCTGCGTTTAATAGTATTTTTACAGAAAATATTTCGAATACCCAATTCCCAGCCAGCTCGGTATTCAGGTCTAGCTCGATATTCAAACTCTGCGTTGAATTGTTCAAAAAATAAAAATATTTTGAATACCCAATTCCCAGCCAGCTGGGTATTCATGTCTAGCTCGATATTCAAATCTGCTTTGAATAGTTTCTTTACAGAATGTATTTCGAATACCCAATTCCCAGCCAGATAGGTATTCAGGTCTAGCACGATATTCAAACTCTGCATTGATATTTCGAATACCCAATTCCTAGCCAGCTCGGAATACGACTGCAGCTCTATATTCAATACCCAATACCTAGCTAGCTGGGTATTCGGTTGTATCTAGGAATTCGCGAATACCCAATTCCTAGCTGGCTGGGTATTCGGTTGTATCTGGATATTGAATACCCAATACCCAATTCCCAGCCAACTTCACAAACCTTTGTTGGTTCAGTATGTAGTCGACCACCTGACAACTGGTCAGTCTGGGGTATACATGTAGAAGTGGGAATGTACGCGGGAAAGGTTTTGGTTGGTCAGTTGTGATTTGCCGGAATTTTTGCCGATACTGTGCAGCGACAATTCTATCATTAGAGCACAGGGGCATTTATGAGGTGGCCAAGGACTGAACCCGGCCGGTCCATTATACTGACACCGACAAGTCAGGCGTAATGTTGTCCCCTTAGCCCTGAGCGTTAGGAGGGAAGCCACTACTACCAACTTTAAAGTCGTTGGTTTGACCCGGCCGGGTTTGAACCCGCGACCTCCCGATCCGCAAGCCGATGCTCTACCAATTGAGCTACTGCGGCCGGTTTGGTCAGAGGTTCGCTAGTCGCGACTTTAAAGAAGGACATTTCAAATGCCTAAACGAAAAATGTAATGTATTTATCTGACTTCGATACGTGTTATAGCAGTATTTGATGCCTTTTGAATAGTTTTACTTCTTGTTACGTAGCACCATAAAATTGTGATAGTTTTGAAAGGCTGTCTTGTTTGTCATACATTGACTGGCGAGTTTCCGGTCTTCATTTGATCTTCTTCTACAGTCATCGCCTCGATATGGCGGGTAATCTCAAGGGACATCTCGTCCTGTCAGCGAATCTGTTAGAAAATAATTAGAATCGACAAATTGTCACTTGTTCGGAAACATGCTGTTTGGAAAAAAAGGAACAAAACGTGTTTTATGTATTTGGGTTGTTTTCTTGGCAGATTTACAACATAGTCAAAAGGTAGTGGTCTGCTCCTGAACGGGACTTTTCGATATATAAAATACGAAATTTTGTAGACGAATATTACATTTTAGCGAGTCGTGAAGTGATTTGTTCTAGTTTGATTTAGATTTCTTTTGTAAAATAAAGCATAACTGTTTGTTTGTAAAAGAATCATACGTAATAAAAATTTCATTATTCTATATCTTTCTTTATACAATAATTACGCTGAAAAATAATTGGTGATTAAACTAAAATTAAAATATTGTTTTATGTCTTATAAGTGAAAGCGAGTCTAAAGTAGTATTTTTTACAAATTTGAAAGTACAGTTTTATGTAGTTATGCCTTACGATGCTAAATGCAGAGTTATATATTTAATACGTAGATAATAAAATGTTCTTAACTATTTTGTTTCATATTCTTACATAGCAAATTGGTAAAGACAATACATTAATTTAAGTTTTATCTTCAATTCACAATACCATTTCTAACAGTACGAATATCCTAGTTTATGTCAACAGCCGTATGAATATCAGAGACATATAATATGAATACGGTATTTTCATATAAAACACACTGTGACACACTGTGTGTGACACATAAATTATATTAGATATACTTTATTTCAACTTGTTCTCCGGTAACATTATGGTAAACACTATTTCAGGGAAAGGCACTAAACAATTGTGTTATTCACTTTTACCGACTGACTTCGTTGTCACGCAAGTTTGAATCATTACTTGCATTCATATGTATCAAATTCTAATTTATTATTTATTTTTCTTGGAATTTAGCATCTACTCAGGTATTGTTTTCTTTATATCGCATCATTCAGTTAGCCAGGCTTAGTAGGTTCAAGTCTCGAGACAACTTTAATGTGACGAGTGACGAGAATATCGAGGTATTCAAGATGCCCCGCGCTTCTACCAATGTATTTGTGTGGGTTCTTCGTTTAACGATAATATGTGTGTCAAAGTGACCTATTGTAAAAAAGACAATCGCACAAGTGCTACACGTAGAGATTGCAATACTCCGCCCCCCCCCCCCCCCCCCCCCCCACCACCTCCGCCGAATATACTTATTGAACCAGTTTTGCTTCGGCCGGGAGGCTCTAATTTAATTACAAGTAAGTGTCCCAAAAGATATATATTTATTGAACAGTGGAGGAAAAGCAAGACGTTGAAACTAAAGGTTCTAAGAGGATATAAGGTTTCAGCAGGAACTAAAGTAATGAGTGTATGTATATCATGGAAAGTTTAATGTTTCACGATGTGCTACAATAAAATCAATATTATTATATTATCATAATTCGTTAAATAACTAACATTTTATATGGGCTACGCAATACTTACAATTGAAAGACAACTGTATACTATAAATGTATGTTTCGCATTCTCAAATAAACCAATTCCTCATTTTGGGAGGAACCATTACAACTAAATTATTGAAAAGTGCACTTTGGTTTTGACTGACATTACGAACTTATGGGAAATAATAACTCTTTTCTTATAGAAGAAACGTATAAAGAATCAAGAATGGTCCTTTGTTGTTATTTGTCACACACCAACAGTATGTTAGTCGTACACTACCATTGCTCTAAGTAACATTACTTTAATCCAAACACTGCGATGCAATCGATTAAATATTCTTAACAAGTTAAGCATTCATGAATCTCAAAAATTCATGCAATCATCAAATGATTTGTTAGCAAATTGGTCAATAAAATAGCATCGGCAGTTTGCTTTTGTCGAAAAGAGGGAAAATATTGTGTTTGAGTTCGTAAAGACGGCTACGAGTATATCAAAACTTTAAACTGTTTTTAAAATGTCTTTGAATTGGCTATTGCAGATCTTCTTAGTTAAACAGCACTGATATTAACTTGATTAATGTTGCTTATTTTAATACTCCGTATTATTATAATAGTTTGGCACAAATAATGGTAATGCATGATCCTTTTAGATTATTTAATTGCATACGAACAACCATCCGTTAAAGGTGATATCCGACAGTTTTGCCCAAAATATTTTTTTCTCAAATAACCAAATTAGTCACTGTTGCCTGAAAAGGTCCTGCAACATACTGCTCACTGATGCCCTAGACCAGTGTGAACAATGAAACATAAATCCTCATTCCTCGCAAACAGGTACTTCCTATCTGAGCCACGCTGCGGAGATAGCTATTTTTATCTAGGAAAACCATGTGACAACAGACATTTGAGATAACGTTATATTGTCATCTGACGTCGGTATCTATTTGTAGCAGTGATCACTTTCGTGCTTATTTATAGACTTGGAATATAAAACCTTAAAGTGTTTCTATTGCGATTTGTACAGTCTAAAATGCAGACAGTTTTTAAAACCATTTTTACTTATACTAAAGTATGAGTTTATGCAGAAAGTAAGCCCTAATTTTAATTGGTAGGGTTTTGTTACATTAATTTGATATGGGCAACTTGTCGGAGACCACCGTTAAGTCGTAACAAATATCAATTAACGACTTCATATGCTGCATCATTGTTAGTTAGCACAACAAAGTTAAGATCATTTTGTAAGACTGTCGTGCTCGTCATAAAGCGTCTAGCGAGGTTCCGTTTCTCTCTTCTCAACAGTCATCACATTGAAATGGAGAAAAACTCTCGCGGGACATCTCGTCCTGTCGGCGTATCTGTGAGAAAATAATTACAGTCGACAAACTGTCCCTGGTTTGGAAACACGCTGTAAGAGGGAGAAGAACAACTTAACATTCTGTGAATTGTCAGTTTTATTTGTCGACTTATGGAATCATGACTGCAAGTAATTTGCTTTTGGGCGGACCTTTTTGATTCATAGGATAGGAACAGAACAGAACCAATATTATTCAGACTTGTAATTAAGTACATTGTCTAATAACACACTTCAATCAACATTTTTGTCACGTGGTATACATATATGTGTCTACTAACATAGCTGTTTTGGAGAGTAATAATTATTTTATGGACCGATGGTCTATGATAAAACGAAGGTTCTATATATGTTGTACGTTTATCTTTATAAAATGGGCATACAAGTATAAAATGGTAAATATCTTCAATATCTCTTGTATTTCAACAAATTGTACACAAATGAGCTTAGTCAGATGTGCCTACTTTATTGTAAATACGTTCATATGAAATTGATTATCTTGTCTTTTCTCATAATTGCATTCTAGAAGAAAATGGCATATTTTTGAAAATACTGAAGATATGTTTTATGTAGTTATATATTTTAATATCAAATGTCGGGTATAATTACTTATTATTAATTTATAGAAACGTTAGAATGACATTTTATGAAAGTTGGTGATGATGCAAAATGCATTTTGTAGTGTGTTTTTTCTAACCTAGAAATCATTTTTAACATAATACAACAGGTTTTAGCAATCAAATAATTACTTTGCTAAACAAGCTATATTATTGAACTCCTTGGATTGTAGTTACATGTTTAATGTCATATTTGATACGAACCGAGAGGTAGTCTTACGAGAATCAAACATATAAAAAATTTGAAGCAGCACAATATTAATGTATATGTTGTATGTATATTTTATTTGGTAAATAAAGGCATCCGGCCCACAATACATCATATTTATGTACAAGCATAAATAAAGTAATGCATTGTTATATCAAAAATACGGAAATATTCCATGGTAATGAATTGTCGGAAAGGTAAATAATAATTAAGTATTGAATTTTAATGTGAAAATCTAGTCTTTAAAAGCACATGTTAGATAATAAACATATTCAGAGATTTTTCAAATAACATAAGTGTCAGCATTTGACATTAGAAAGTAAAAGTTATCTCTACTAATCTCTGATGTATACCAGCTAAACAAATAAGTTTGTCTTATCTTTAGATAATTTCCACAGATGAAAAAAGCATGATATTCACATTCAATTACGGCTAAATTGTTATTAAATAAACAAAATGTACATAGTCTATTATGAATATCTATATTCTCTTGGCGTCCTAGTTCTATTTGAAGCTTTATATTTGAACATCTAAAATTTGCAAGGGCTGTTTTGAACTTTAATGGAATATTAATGCATAGATATTGTTCAACATTTAACATACTTTTAAAGTATTTGTAATGATAACATCGACTGGAGTTGAGAACATGTCCATGCCATCGTTGAGTGTAATATTCAATGAGTCTCATCCTTAACGCCTTGACAAATAAATTACAATCACCAACAACTTGTGATATCCAAACCAAACCAAAACTATATTCAAATAGTAACTGTTTAATCTTGGTAGCCCAACAGGTTCTTCCAGTATCATTAAAGGATTTCAACATCAAGTAACACTGTCTAGGATACCTGTTTTTGCGCATCCATAGCAATTTACACCAGTATCTTATGCGATTTGTCATATATGTTATACATAATGAGAGCCTGCCACATTCGCCAAGAACCATGCAAGTATTGGTGGTTTTTCTAACATGGAGTATTTGTCTGTAGAAGAAATTGTGAACAACTTCAATAGTGTTGGTATACTGGAATCCCCAAATCTGGGAACCGTAACATAGAACTGGTTGTACCATAGAGTCAAATATTTTAAACAACTCATCAGGTAAGAAGTATCCAAATGGTTTCTGATAATTTCTGACATCATATATTGCCTTTCTAGCCTGAGATGCTAATTTGTCATGGGCTTAGTTCCAAGATAATTGTGGAGTGAATAGCAATCCCATATATTTATACACAGACGTTATGTTTAACCGAACACCACGGAAATACCAAGATCCATATGCTAGAAATGGACCACCATTGCGGAAGACGATAACTTCAGTTTTTCTGAGATTTATCTCCATGCCAGTATTAGAACAAAACTTATCAACAATATTTATTTGTTGTTGTAACCTAGCCGCAGTTTCTGCACAATTACCAATATCATCGGCAAACATAAGACAAAAAATATCTGGGATTTCACTTGTAATAAAGATGCCAGAAGTTTAATTTTGTCTAAGAAGTGCAGACAAATCGTCTATGAAAAGGGCAAAAATTGTAGAACTTGTTTTGTCTCCTTGCCTGGTACCGATATTACATGGGAATGAATCAGTAATACCTCCTGAATATTTTACACAGAACGTTAACGAGCCATATATGGCCTTTAAAACTCTCAAGAACCTTCCATGAATACCTTTCTTTTCGAGAGCAGAGAACAAAACACGGTGATTAATTCTATCAAAAGCCTTAGTGAAATCAACATAAAGGCAATAAAAGCGACCCCTTATTTAGAAGTATATTTCTGGACCATTGCTTGCAGACAGAAAACGTTATCTATTGCAGAATATCCTTTGCGAAATTCCGATTGGGACTCATCAATTTTACCATTGTTCTCAGTCCAATCATACAGCCTCTTGTTAATTGCACCAGAAAATATTTTGTATAATATATTAGTAATAGAAATACCCCTATAATTACCAGGAATATTGGTTGGACCAGACTTGTGAATAGGCGTTAAAACACTGTGTCCCCATGACTTTGGAAAGCAGCCCGTATCAAGTATTTTATTAAATAACATCAATAGAATAGCCGATATGTCGTCGACAGAGAATCTGTAAAATTTAGATGGGATACCATCATCACCACAGCATTTACAATTTTTTAGCCTTAAAATTGACTGCTTAATTTCTGACAATTCGAACGGATCATTCAATACATTTGCATTATTATCAGCGTATTCATGATCATTACCAGTATCATGATTCACTGCCTGTGAGTTTACATCAAATAGAAGGCCATAGAAATATTGAAACCATTCTTCACACGATATGCTATCATCAACAGAATTAACAGATTTACATCTTTTTAGAATCTTCCAAAATGAGCTAGGATTGTCCAAACTGTTCACCAACTCTTGTCGATTACTAAATTGGTAATCACATTCCTTCTGTCTAAAGTAAGCTTTAAAAGAGATGCGACGATCCTTATACGCACGTAAATCAGAAGCCGAGTTCGAACATCGAAACTTATGCAAAGCATTATATTTGTCCAATTTTAATCGATCACATTCATCATCCCACCATGGCGGTTGAGTTGACAAGTAACGAAACTTACATTGACCGGCCTCCTGATATATGGCTGTAATTAACTGAACGTGAGAATCAACGCCTTTTTCTAGAGCATTTTGGACTATATTGCAATTTGTTTGGAGTAACTGTTTTAGCGTTGATAAAAACGCATTACCACTAGCATCACGCCATCGAAATGATTTTACCGGATGACAGGATTTTATACCCTTACTAACCAAACTGATAGTTTTCAAAGGAAATTTAAAGGCGCACGTAATTGGGAAGTGATCAGAATCATCTCTGCTCAAAACTTTGAAATCAGTTATATATTTGAACAACACTGACGAAGCAATCATGTAATCAATAACACTTGCACCATCATTTGAAAAACAAGTAAAATCGCCACACCTGTCTCCACTAAACCTACCATTCAGGAAATGAATATCTAACACACCACATAGATTTACTAAATGCTTTCCAAAATTATTTCCACGTACAATATCTTTATAAGATCGAGGAATATCTAAATCACTCCCATTATAATCAATGTTTCCGAAAATAAATGACAAGTTATCATAGGGATTAGGGTGGCTCTTAAAATGGTGATTTTTCAAAAATCAATATATTTAAAAGTCTTACCCCTCAAATGTGTTCCATTTGATGAGAAAACACTTTGTGGAAAGTTTAAACAATATATTTTAATATTTAGAGGTAGCTCAATGACCTTGAAAATCAGAAAACTAGTAAAAAAATCAATAAAATGTCTATATTTTATATATATACTTTGTTTTCAACTGTACATCACTTTTTTTTCAAACAGTTTACAATACTTTAGTCTTAAATTTTCCACCAAAACTTAACAGAGTTTTAGGGCACATAAGTAAGTGTTTGTTTCCTGCTATCCAGATATAATCTCCGGTGTTCCTCAACGATGTGCAGTAGGAACTGCAGTTGAGTTTTTCATTTTTGGTTAACAGTCCACTATACTCATGAATCAGAGCAACACCACGCTCAGCTTGATCATTTACAACTCTTAGAGACTCCAGTGCTTCTCTTGCTTGTTTGTAATCGTCTCTATCATGCCACGCAACTGGATCAACATCGAGAAATTCTTGTGGAATATCCATCATTTGAAACAGTTTCATAGACCTTGGTGTAACAAAGTCCTGTAGGTTGTTGCCTGGGAGTGATTTAAGATCAACTGATGCTTTTTTGGAATGGTCATGTTGTTCATCTTGGTCATCGTCCATCTTTAACGCCTCAATCATATTTCGTTTTGTTGCGGAGCTGACATCACAATCAAAAAACGCCAGGCCGACAAGTTCTGGAGACAGATACCATAAGTGGTTGGATAATTTCCGTGCTGTTGCCTTCGAGATGTTTTCATGAATTGATTTGTACTCAAGAAGTGACTTCAATAATTGTAAGTCATTAGAAAGTGCACATACTGCCTAAGGTGATGAGAACCACGCTTTCAAGTAGACACGAACTACAAACACACACACACGTCACGCAATCCTCGTTCTTCTGCAGGGGTAAGCTTGAACTGAGCCTTGAACATCCAGATTTTGAGACTGTATATAACCTTGGACATCCAACGTGCATGGTGCATTGCACCTGGTGACATGAATGACACTCCACGTGCAGGAGCTGAACCAAGAAACACAATCACAAGTTCCAGGAATTCTCTATAGTCGTCCCTTGGCAGCTTCTGTTCAAGATACATGCTGACATAATGTATGGTGCTTTGTCGTATGTCTTCCACAAGACTTGCCACATCAGAATTTGCAATGCCTGGTTCATACTTGTTTGTGTCAACAGATGTCCAGTGTTCCTGGAAGCGTTTGAAAAGAGGAACTTCCGGCAAAGATGAGCTCCCCATGCACACTTGGAAGACTGCTACTATGATAAGTTCCATAATGTGATGTCTACAAGCCAGCGACAAAAGCTCTTTCCCAAGCTTTTGTTCTAGACGAACACAGGCACTAGCAAGTCTACCAGTGTTGGAGCTAGTGGGGTTGAAACACATGGCTTGAACCCTGTTGCCAATTTCCAAATCTTCAATTGCTTCAAATACAGCAGCAGCCTGGGCTGCACTAGTCCCAGATTCAAGCTTAGCAACTGTCAGTAGTTGTGAAACGTTTTTTCCTGTCACTAATACTGGGAGGCGGTCAACCATTTCCTTTCCAGTCAAATCTTTTATAAGCTTTCCATCCCAGTGAACTACAAGAGGAACATTACTCTAAAATGTTTCCTTTATTATTGCAGCTCTCTTTTGTCGGAATTCCGATCTGTTTCTTCTTATTGTGGATCTGTTAATAGCATGTTCATTAACAGTTTGGCACAAGCTTTTTGCTGTTTCGGTAATAACCATTGTAGCCTGTCGGTCTGATACTTTAGTACGATCTAGAGCCATTGCAAGTTCTTGTGTAATAACACTTTTTTGCCCTCGTTTTCTTTTTTCTCCACGAGTAACATCACCCAAACAGCCCCTACACATTTTTCATCCAATTTGTCACCGTCTTCTGCTGAGCTGGTATCTGTTGTATCAGAACTTGAAGAAATAAGCTCAGCTGTTGAACAACTTGCTTGCTGACTATCTTCCATTTTGCGTCTACTTGTCTGCATTCCTATTTTTCTTTGTGTTGCCCTTTTCTCCTTATCACCTAGCGCTTGATCTACTCCGACCATTGATCCTCTTCTTCCTTTTTCACGCTGGGCTAGCAAATAATCCTTATCTTCTTGTAATACTGATGGACTGGTAAGAGCATTGGCATGAGCAGCATCAAAAAGATCATCAAGCTTGGAAACAAAGTCTGCCTCTTTTGCAAGTTGAGTTGGTGAATTGGTTCGACCTTTGTTTTTCTTTAAAAGTTTCCACTCTTCAAACACTTTCTCAAGCTTAGTTTGACAGTTTTGGTGATCCTTTATTGGAAGTCTAGCTTTCAACCAAAACTTTGCTATTTCTGTAATAGTAGCTGCTGATGATTGTCTAATTGTTTGTTTTAATTCAATATGGTGATGTAGAAAAAGTCCAAGAGTCATACGCAATGATGGTAGCTTGCTGCCCGTTAAAACGGTTACTGGTTCTCCAAGAAGATACAACTTAGTTTTGGATCTTGTTGCCTTTGCCATTGTTTATATATGAAAGTAATGTACATTACAGATACAAGTTCTTCATTCTGAATATTTTATTGAAACTTAATTGTGTGTATTATTATTATTATTATTATTATTATTATAAAATAATAATTATCAAAATATTGTTATCTGAAACTTTTAATATTCTGTTTTGTTCAACATTCAAGTTAACTTGCCAAAAGAAGTGTGTTTACAAGACATTAAGAAGTAAATTACATTATACTTGCTTTGTAAGCATCAGCTTAGAATCCACATTCCTTTCCTAATCATTCACAAAGCATCATTGTGCCATAATTTTAAATCATTTTTAATTTGTTCACACTGATAAACCTTTTTATATTATAGCTGATTAAAGAAAACTCATGTATAAACTTTGCTTTCAGTGCTCTCTTGCTATTCTGTTCTGAGTCACCACTGGAACTAGTGGTGTTTGTAACTTGATCTCTCTCATTGTCTGTCATCAATCCATAACTGAATAATAATATTGTTATTCAAGTTGTAGGAAATGTCAATTCTGCAAGCAGTTTGTAATATAAACAAAATCTTAACCACTGAAGCTTCACATAATAATATCCTGATTTTTTCATCTTAAAACAAGAAAACCTAAAATTTCAATGTCATTGAGCTACCTCTAAATATTGTTTAATTGTGCTTAAATTTGGCCAAATATGTTTTTTTACATAATGGAACACAACTAGAGGGTAAGAAACTAAAAAATCAAAAGTCGCAAAATAAGGACCACCCTAATAGGGATAAAATCTAAATAGTCTTTATATCTAGAGTTTAAGTCACCGGACACATATAATAATGCATGAGGATAATCTGCCACTATGACTTCTAAATGATGATACATTACATCAATTCCATTTTGGTCATATTTATCGTTGTAATAGCAAATCCCTCAGGCGAAATGTAAGTAAAATACATGATAACATCTTCACTTTGACAAATAGTAGATAGTTTACAAAGTGAAACAACGGTGTCATCAAAATGTTCATACAGTCTTTGAAATGAAAGCCCTATTAATGCACACAATAGCATAAAGAAACAGAAGTACAATAATTACAAACACAGATATTTCCAACATTTACCGTCTGTTGGTGACAGTCCCGACTATGTTGCTTTTAATGTTGCTTTTAATCGGACTTACCCCTCACTTGTTTAAGGTTTCTCAATGAGATAATGTAAAAAAGAAATATGTACATAATAAATAATAAATATTAAATTATAAATAATATATATTATATAATACACTGTATATCGAAATGAGACAACGTTCAGCAAGCATCTGTATCGGTCGAGAGCCATATGAACAAAGAACACTAAGCTGGCCGAGAAACGATATCAATACACAGATGATATAGTGTGCTGGACACCTTATTGCTCCCAAGTGGTCGCTTTACATCTGCAAGATGACCTTTCCGGGGAAAACATGACATTGTAATGATTGGGACTACCACAACTACACAAGCATATTCTTCCTTATGCTGAATTTTGGACATTGACATTTACCCATGTTATGCCAAAACGACTAGAAATGTTCATTGGTGTCGAGAATATATGCCGTGTAACAAATGTAACAAAACAAAGATGACACAAAAATTACATATCCCCTCGCGCGTTGCTTTTGGGACTTCTGATATTATACATCGTGTTCCACCTGACATACAAAGTGTTTCGTGTTTCGCATGAAATACATGGTATTTCAAATGATAAACATTGCGTTCCGCATGATATCCATAGTGTTTCGCATGATATACATAGTGTCATACCTGATAATCTTATCGTAGCATGGATAGAAAGATCGTAAACATGCTAGGTAAGTATTCTGGTTATACAATGAATCTTTAGTGACATGGACATTTTGGGGGTTTAACTAGTTGCATCATTGTTACAATGTTAATTAAACAATGCATATAGAAGCGATTTGTGCACGAACATTGTTACGAGTTTAGATTATGTTTGTAAAGGCAACTACATTACTTGGTTAATGTTCCATTGTGGCATTCATAATGCATTCTTTCCATAAAGTATCGTAAAGTTGTGGGTTTTTATTTAGGGATTCAAGCCACACAGTATCTGGCGATTTGCTTAGTCCATTAGAGTTTTAGTTTATCCCTTTGTATCGAACTGGCTGGACATTTCTACCTGGCAGTGAACCTATGGGAACATAAGTAGTGTTAATAGAACTGTTCCTGGTTCGGAAAGATGTAACACGTTCAATGAATAAATGCAATAGTTTGTCACGTGGCAGTAGAACGTGTCTTGACATAATTTTGAGTGTGTGAGGGGGGCGCCCGTGGCGCAGTGGTAGAGTCCCTGACTTGTAACTCCTCTGACTGCTTAGCCTCCCACCGGGTTCGAGTCCCGTTCGGAACGAAGGACTTAATGTGGGAAGGTCTTCCAGATGACCTGCGGTGCGCCGGTGGTTATATTTAGACATTTGTCTGTGGTCTCCCTCCATCAAAACAGCTGGACCTTGCTATATCATAATTGATCGCTGCGATTCATCTAAAAAAAAAACAACAAATTTTCAGTGACTCAGTTTATTACCACTTGTAAAAGTTACACTCACAATGGCTCTATATTTTTAATAACTTAAATATTCTCATTAAGTTAATTGTGATGGTATATGGTGTAGGAACTTGCTACGACGTTGGCTCTGCTCTACATTAAATTA
Organism: Sinonovacula constricta; assembly: GCA_007844125.1. Classification (NCBI taxonomy): domain Eukaryota; kingdom Metazoa; phylum Mollusca; class Bivalvia; order Cardiida; family Solecurtidae; genus Sinonovacula; species Sinonovacula constricta. The sequence goes on from CM017563.1 coordinate 30,888,810, forward strand.
TTGACCCTTGAGATATTATTGCAATACTCCAAGCATCAAATGACTTTGAGGCTCCTATCATAATAAGGAAACCAATTAACCATGGGATTTAAATGTGGCGGAATGATATTTGTTTCGAAAGTGGTTTTCGACATAAATGGTTAAGTGGTGTGCCGTATATATTACAGATCATAGAAAATGAGTCAAGGCGAATTAAATCAGCCCTTTAATTGTAAAATATGAATGTCAAACCAATGCTACAGACTCTTATATGCATTTATTTGTAATATATGGCATAATATATAATAATATATGGTTGAAAGAAAACGGTTAAATAATTTATTTCCTTAACATCTTTACTGTGAATTATTATTAATGACTTAACATGATATTTTTACTTGCAAAACTATTTCAAATCATAGGATGTTATTGACGAGATAAAAACATCATTACAAATATTATATGAAATAACCATCATTTTGGGCATTTTCACCGACAAAATTATGGTCGGACCGTATGAACTTCATGAACATATGTCAAAAAAGTACTTCGAATTCACCTTCTTTACTGGTTGATTCCTTTGTACATATGCATACAAGTAAGTTTTAAACGCATATCATGCATTTATTGTTAAAGAAGCGTCTTACTTTTTTAAGACAATTTGGGTATCATATCGACCCCGGATGTTGTTGCTTCATTCCGAGATTTCGAGCTTTTCTGACCAATCCTGAACAGATTAGTTCCGATTGTCAGATTTGTTGAGAAAACAGCTTCTCAATAATGACACACAAGTTATCATTCATTATCACGATTATTTTCTCTTCGGAAGGCATTTTTAAAGTGTACTTTGGGAGGGCTTGCGGTGACAATAGTTGGGGTCGAGCCCAGCATTGCAAATCGATAATTTCATGAGATCATGTTTCGGCTACTTGCACTCAATGTAGGGCCAATAGGCAATGATATCTATAACTAGCCCCTTGTCACGAATAAGCAAAAAATGCCGACAGCACACTGTATAATCGCGACTTTGATGTATTAATTGTGGCCGTAGCGTGGTGTCTTTTGGGCAATTTATTGTCGCGTTTTGAAAGAGGGCGTCAAAATGATATTACATTACAAGTTATGTTTCAAACAGTCTTGGGCAGATGAAGAAAATTAAATATCCCACATTCAACTTGATAACTTTATTGCCGACGCGCAGAAGCGCGAAGCCTATATATGGAATGCTCACTGAAATTTGCACATTTAGAAAAGTTTGTTTTGCGGACTTTCTAAACCTGATAAAATACGGGTCCAAATTCGCTAAACGGCGTGCTAGTTTAGTTATTTATTTTTATATTATTTTATGTTTGTTTCTCTGTAACTTTGTTGGGCATCAACGACTTTTCTTGTATACAATGTATAACGCCCGTTATAACGGACTAAGATGAATAATAAAATGAATAAAATCTCTGACACAGAGGAGTGGTCGCGTTTGTGAAAGTATTACAAGTTTATTTGGAACCCGTTTATTGTATCTGTATAATAATTAATACACTTGAATAACAATGTTTTTATTTATATAGAATATTGCTTTCTTTTGTTACTGTCAATAAACATTCTTGCTAAATCAAATGTAATATTACATAAGTAAACATAATTACTTAATGTACAATGGATATATATATCCTATTTTCGGAAGCCAACCACGGCAAAATTGCACATTGCTCGTTGCTTTGTGCACGAGCAAATCAAAAGGATTCACGAATTCTATATGGAAGACGAAGTTGAAACAACATGCAGCTAATAATGAGCCTTTGAACAATTGTATCGGTAATAGTACCCTGATCGAAATGAAACAAAGCATGTCGACAGGAATATGTCACATAGCGTCTCTGATTTACACTCGTGTTCGTCGTGGGATGTTTAAATATTCATCACCATACTGTTTTAGATGCATGGTAATCTAATTATAAATGTTGTAGACCACGTTCCACAATGGCAAAAGCGAACAATCGACTGTAGAAAAGGTACACAAAAGGAGCATCCATCGATATGGTCAGTTCGATTCGAATATGCGAATATGTTCCATTGTTTTTATATATATATATATATCCAAGCCATAAATTGATTAGCAAAGTCTCATGTCTCATTATAAAAGTAAAACATTTAAATAGTACACCGACAAGATTTTTTTTTTGTTTGCACTGCATGCTCATGGAATTTGGAATTTGTACTAATTAATAATAATAATAACAATAATAATAATTATAATAATAATAACAATAATAATAATGATAATAATAATAATAATAACAATAATAATAATAATAACAATAATAATAATAAGAAGAATGATAATAATAATAGTAATAATAATAATAATAATAATAATAATAATGATTATAATCATAATAATTATAATAGAAAAAATAATCTTAATTTAACGAAGCACTGGGTAAGGTCTTGTTAACAGCTCCTTTAATGTACATTTATATGAGTGCTAGGCAATTAGGGGCGAAAGACGTGTTTAAATGCAACTTTTTACTTGCAGTGTGCATATGTTTTGCTAAAAGCTGTCTTCGTATATTTAACGCATACTAAATGCTCAAATGTCTAAAAGTCCGAGTATGTACAAATGTATATGTGCTAGCTGTTTGAACACGTGAGAGAGAGACAGAAGTCAGAGAGAGGTTACAAGGTTTCACTTTATTTTTATATTATATATAGCGATAATACTCGCGATCCTCAGTTTAAACATCACAACAGACTTTTGTGTAGGATGGTTTGTTGGTTTGTGGGTAATTTCCGCATTATTTGTTACATTCTTCCACGATAATTGTTCTAATTTTCACTTAAAAATTAATTTATCTATTCATATAAATATATACATGTCTCTGTTTAATGTTAAAATATTATTTCGTATAAACAATCATACTTATGATAAAAAGATGCCAAAATTGATTGCAAAAGTGGCGCTGAAAAAAAATAAACACACTCGGAACAACTCGATTGTTTCTTTTACGGACGTGTATTGAAAGGGCCAAAGATGATGTGAATGAAGCAAACAAGACCATTTTGCCTTACAATGCGGTACAGTGGTGAAATGGAAATTGTCCGAGGTATTCCAAACAGTAGGCATGTCCTTTTAGTTGGAGTTCTTTGACTTTATCGCATGTTCTTTTGAAGATATTACAATTAAAACAGTGAAATTTCTTACTTTTGCATTAATAAATGTATATGCTTAATGTCCATTTAAATATTTACAGAGATTTGTTATTTAAAAAAAGAGTTTGCTGATGATGGTTAATCTGAGTATCACATGAAAGTAAGAAAAGTCAACATAAACTCCATAGAGCACACGCATAAAAACCGAGTAAAACAAATGAAAGGACCCACTTGCATTTAGAGATTATTCAGGGGAGACTATTCATGAATGTCTCGTTAAGTCCACGTGACTCATATTAGTTACGGTTATTATGAATACATCAAAAGAACTTTATGAAATGGATTTGTAAATCCAAACAACCATATCAGTTACACAGCTATCCTTTCTAAATTATAACTGCGTTAACCTAATTGTTGCTGGGACTTTTACGGTGTCTTGGGACTAGCATTGAAAATGGCATTTTTTCAGACAATATGCCTTTGCTCCCGTTACTGCATGTTTCCGAACCAATAACGTTAACTTTATTCTTTCCATCCCGCCCAGTACTAAAGAAAACTTGCTTTATTTTCTGAAGAAATGGCAATCAAAGTATCAAATTTCAACCGGAACTTCGATTGATACCTTTTGAAGGTTTGGCAGTCTCTCGTTATGATAAATGTCTCGTATGACTCATGATAAGGGGGTATTTAATAATGAATTACTTGTCATTAATATTTACAAGGTCTGAACAGATGATTTCCGCTGACATTATTTGGCTTTAGACTCACTCGTTGTTATTGTTATGCATTAAGGACCGTTCCGCGATTTGTACCCGCCTCAAGCCTACCTCACATGCTCACAAACGGTATCACTAACAAAAGTCACATGCTTTTTTTATATAAAGTAGGCTAACCAAGTGGTTTGTTGTTTGTTAATTGTGGTAATCATCCCGCCCACATTATCTGGAGACGGTGTCCACTTGCAACAGATATAGTGCTGCCTTCACTCTGTATAGCATGCCGTGAACACCGGCATGATACCATACCCAGTCACATTATCCTGACACCGGGCCGACCAGTCGTGAAACTACCCTTATTTTTGCTTGAGCGTTAGCAAGGTATCAGCTATACTACTACCATTTTTAAGGACTGTGGTATGTCGCTGCCCGGGTCCTCAAGTACCTGGAGGCGACACTCTATCGATTGCGCTTCCAGGTCCGGACCACGTGGTTTACACTTACAATGATTGGCTTAGGTAAACATGCTTCCCCGACCCTTTTAGAATGGTACAGTCCCTGCCCATTTCACTTTATACAAGCTATTTACATAGCAGTTTTTTATTGTATCTATTTTGTTTCATCGCACTAACACAATTATGGTCATACTATCGACGTCCAGCAAATTTTTGGTGGAGGAAGACCCCAGACTTTTGTCTAGATAGAACCACCGGCGCACCATATGCTAGCTGTCCCCCCCACCCCATCCACCCCCCCCCCCCCCCCCCCGCCCCCTACACCTCCTCGCCACACAAGAAAGTTCTCATCTGATCGGGACTCGAACATTCGCAGTGAGGGGCTTACAAGTCGCTATTGTTGTAAGTTTGCATTGTTAAGATATAAGTTGCGGTGAAAAAAATCATTTGATGTGTACATGTACCATATGACAAAGCACTGACTACAGTCGTGAGATTCATTTTTCATCATTTTTTGGTGAGAGGATTTGCGAACGGGACTTTTGAAATATTTTGGTGTGACACTAAGCTCTTTTTTTGCAACCGGCAATGTCATAAAACCAACAGAATCACGTAAGGCTATTTTAACTTCTTAAAATTACTTGCCGCCAAAAGCAGTAATATCTGTTATATTGTCAGTTATGCATGTTGAACTGGAAAATGCTATATCTCATTCTCGAGATATGAGCGTGACAAGATGATATTTGAATTAATTAGATAAATTTTTGGAACGCAAACTGTTTTGAGATTCCGCTCTAGTATATTTATAAGTAGTTCCACATATAAAAACAAGTATCTGATCATTAAATTGTTATAAGACAAGATATCCATGTACGTAAAGAAACTTTACAATTAAGATACAAGATATCCATGTACGTAAAGAAACTTTACAATTAAGATACAAGATATCCATGTACGTAAAGAAACTTTACAATTAAGATACAAGATATTCATGTACGTGAGGAAACTTTACAATTAAGATACAAGATATTCATGTACGTAAGGAAACTTTACAATTAAGATACAAGATATCCATGTACGTAAAGAAACTTTACAATTAAGATACAAGATATTCATGTACGTAAAGAAACTTTACAATTAAGATACAAGATATCCATGTACGTAAAGAAACTTTACAATTAAGATACAAGATATCCATGTACGCAAAGAAACTTTACAATTAAGATACAAGATATTCATGTCCGTAAAGAAACTTTACAATTAAGATACAAGATATCCATGTACGTAAAGAAACTTAACAATTAAGATACAAGATATACATGTACGCAAAGAAACTTTACAATTAAGATACAAGATATCCATGTACTTAAAGAAACTTTGCAATTAAGATACAAGATATTCATGTACGTAAAGAAACTTTACAATTAAGATACAAGATCTCCATGTACGTAAAGAAACTTTGCAATTAAGATACAAGATATTCATGTACGTAAAGAAACTTTACAATTAAGATACAAGATATCCATGTACGTAAAGAAACTTTACAATTAAGATACAAGATATCCATGTACGTAAAGAAACTTTACAATTAAGATACAAGATATCCATGTACGTAAAGAAACTTTACAATTAAGATACAAGATATCCATGTACGTAAAGAAACTTTACAATTAAGATACAAGATATTCATGTACGTAAGGAAACTTTACAATTAAGATACAAGATATCCATGTACGTAAAGAAACTTTACAATTAAGATACAAGATATCCATGTACGTAAAGAAACTTTACAATTAAGATACAAGATATCCATGTACGCAAAGAAACTTTACAATTAAGATACAAGATATTCATGTCCGTAAAGAAACTTTACAATTAAGATACAAGATATCCATGTACGTAAAGAAACTTAACAATTAAGATACAAGATATCCATGTACGCAAAGAAACTACAATTAAGATACAAGATATCCATGTACTTAAAGAAACTTTGCAATTAAGATACAAGATATTCATGTACGTAAAGAAACTTTACAATTAAGATACAAGATCTCCATGTACGTAAAGAAACTTTGCAATTAAGATACAAGATATTCATGTACGTAAAGAAACTTTACAATTAAGATACAAGATCTCCATGTACAAAAAAACTGTATAATTAAGGTACAAGATATCCATGTACGTAAAGAAACTTTACAATTAAGATACAAGATATCCATGTACGTAAAGAAACTTTACAATTAAGATACAAGATATCCATGTACGCAAAGAAACTTAACAATTAAGATACAAGATATCCATGTACGCAAAGAAACTTTACAATTAAGATACAAGATATCCATGTACGTAAAGAAACTTTGCAATTAAGATACAAGATATCCATGTACGCAAAGAAACTTTACAATTAAGATACAAGATATCCATGTACGTAAAGAAACTTTACAATGAAGATACAAGATATCGACGTACTTAAAAAAAACAACTTTACAATTAACATACAAGATATCCATGTACGTAAAGAAACTTTACAATTAAGCCAATGGAAATGATTTTTACAATTATTTATTTAAATCATTTTTTTTCACGTTGAACAACAGTAAGTGGCATTCCACGTCCAGATAAAAGACTAGAAACGTCGTAGTATAATACTTGCAGTAAGTCTTCGAACCTTCGAACACAATAGTCTCTGTACATTATACAGAGACGATAAGTGATAAAACATTATTTAGAGGGTCCGTAAAGTGTCAGATTTACATAAACATTGACATAATGAATGCAAATGGCGAATTTTTAGGTATTGATTGTCTTTTATATTATCCCAACATGGAGATGCAATTTAGCTGTAATGGCATAATTATTGACATCCTTTAGCGAACAATAATAAATTATACACTTAAGACAAACGAAACACGAATACTTGTTTTGTATTCAATTAGCAAAGCTTGATTTAGTTGATGAACACCTATTATGTGATATTATCAACATAAATGTTCAAACGTGTGTGATCATTTAAAATTTAGATACTCCAAAATATACTTTCAAATCTGCGTGCTTCCTTGCATAGTAAGCAAACATGGTGTAAATCCTTTATACTTCTATATTCTATGCATGAACATGTCTAGTAAAACAACTCATACGCCCTTTATATTTTGACATTCACATTGTATCAAGGAATATTTTGTGGCTTTATACAATTCTTTCAGGGGTGGGTGGTGGGGGGGGGGGGGCGTAAATGTACGTAACTAACCCAATCCGGTTGTTATAAGTCGACTTTCATTAAAAATTATCGGATAATCAAGAAATGACTAAAATCTCTTTCAGCTATCTGGACAAAAGAGCAGGCCAATGCATCGCCATTTATAAGGTACACTTTTTTCTTAAATTATTCACATGTGTTTGCTGTCATTAATGAATATTGTTATGTTAATTTCAGACTAAACGTTTTTTGGTTTATTACTGTTTAAATAATCAACCTATCTAGAATTTTCTTTAAGAAAACAATATTGTCAATATGGTTAAGTATTTATACAACTGATTTAATTATTCCCTCACCCGCCCACACCCCCCCCCCCCCCCCCCCCCCATTTCGAAACACATAATTAAGAAACCGTAATCCTAACAAAATTTTGTATTGTTGGGTTCGCATATTCCTTTAAAGATGGACATGTGACGAATCGCCTCGTTCCTGAAACTTAATTTAATAACAAGGGGCGGATCTAGAAAACATTGGTGGGGGTGAGGTGTATGAATCAAAGTCCATTCAATTCTATCTCAATAAATACAAGATATGTATACACAGTAAAGCAGTCAACAGACACAATTTACTTAAAAAGGTTAGTATTTTTAAGCTTAAATGTATGTGTTTCCACAACACCACTCTTTTACCTGGTTGGTGTGTGTGGGGGTTGGTGGGTGCAATCCCCACCCCTGGACCCATTCCTGTTAATAACAATTAATAAATGTAAATGTCATAATACCTTATTCTAAGCTCGTACACATAACCAGTGCCTGACACACATTTCCAATAGATATCACACTCCTTGGGCTGAAATTTACTGGAAAATTGATATCTATTGTGAAAGATATAGGTTTAAAGAAAGTGTTCATCTATGGAAAAATTCTTTTTTCTCTATCGATTTATAGTTACCAAGAGTATTTAAAACTGGAGAATAAACATGCTCATCTTTGCTTGATTGAGAGCTGTATAACCTGTTTGTTTGATACAATTTATGTTCATCTTTGCTTGATTGAGAGCTGTATAACCTGTTTGTTTGATACAATTTATGTTCATCTTTGCTTGATTGAGAGCTGTATAACCTGTTTGTTTGATACAATTTATGTTCATCTTTGCTTGATTGAGAGCTGTAAAACCTGTTTGTTTGATACAATTTATGTTCATCTTTGCTTGATTGAGAGCTGTATAACATGTTTGTTTGATACAATTTATGTTCATCTTTGCTTGATTGAGAGCTGTATAACATGTTTGTTTGATACAATTTATGTTCATCTTTGCTTGATTGAGAGCTGTATAACCTGTTTGTTTAATACAATTTATGTTCATCTTTGCTTGATTGAGAGCTGTATAACCTGTTTGTTTGATACAATTTATGTTCATCTTTGCTTGATTGAGAGCTGTATAACCTGTTTGTTTGATACAATTGATGAAATGATACATTTTCTCGAAAATCTTTAGAAAACTGCACACAAAAGCGGATGCTTAAAGGCTGATGTTTTTATAAATATAATTATAATTTTATATTTTTACATACATGATAAACAGTTAAAAATGGACATTGGATATAAGAGGATATAAGATCGTTGTTTTCATCTAGAGCTGACAATGCATTAGCATAATTATAAGGTAATTTTGCACTAATATCAATTAAAGTACAATTATAAAATATTTTGGAAACCAAGAACCAGGAAACAAATAACTCATCCATTATTCAGTATCATTATAGGTATTATATTTTGTAACGAAGAACTTTTAAGGCTATATTTCCTTCAAGGACGATACTGCAATGTCCTAAACTGCGACCGCATTTACTGTTTCTGAATGATTTTGTAGAAATAATTACACAAATATTATGCTTGCACAAACATTTCCATTGTTCCGCGAATCAAGAAGGCCATATATCTTCAGATTACAAACAACTTGTCTAAATATATCGTCAAAAAATCTGAAACAAAGGAAAATACGTATTTATCCGACAAAAAAAAAGAACCATGCGCAAAAAGATGCGCAAAAGCTACTTCCGAAACATTCTTAAGCCAGTATCAGTTTTAATTGATGGTTAGATCTAATCCAATATGTTATTCCAGTCTCCATCTTTAGCACCCTTGCGATTGTTGCAGTCGCTAAACGTGACACTGACTTCCTTCAGCGTCAAGTCTTTTAGCGCTTCGGTTCCAAAGTGTTTCTAAGCGGAAGATGAGAGTCAATATTAATAACTGTCTCACAGTCACATTGAGTGAGCAAAGTGTCCCGAGAGGTTGTCCCTCCTTATTGAAGTATTGAGATGCGGAAAGATGTCAGATCAAAGAAGAACAACACGTTGCAGGCGCCCGTGGTCTAGTGGTTAAGACGTTGGACACCAAATCTGCGGGTCCCGGGTTCGAACCCTGAAACTGACCATGTGATGTTAGCCCTTGAGCAAGACTATTTACTGCAAATTGCTCCAGATACTTAGTACTTAAGTAATGGTTTTACCCAGGAAGTGGACAGTTGAGAGAGATTAATACAAGTTGAAGGAATTTGTTTCCGAATCAACTATAAATCAATCAATAGGTTTTAACTAAACAACACGTCGCTTCTTCGTTAATTAATACAATAAAAGCCCGGCAAATACTGTGGTATTCTCCATTTCGGAACATTTCCACAGATTGAGACGATTAAAACCGGTGTAGATAAATTGTCGAATAATATTTTGTGTTCGATAATCTTCCCTTCTCAAAACAGAAAAAAAGCAACCATCAATGTTGTAGACATAAGCGAAAGGTTAAAGGGCAGATCGTTGTAGGACAGCAAAACGTACCCGGTGCAGGAGTGTGGCGAAAGTGGGGGAGACCTGGATTTATCACAGGTACCATGTTTCACTGGAGGCCTCAACAGAGGATTTATTATTAAAGGTGAATTTTCGGCAGCTTGGATCATTTTTTTTCTTTCTAAGAACCAAATAAATTATTGCTGCCTGGAAAAATCCTGCGAAATGTTGTTTTTGATGTACTTAATCTATGTGTGAAGTAAAACACAGAACTCCACTCGTTTCTATAAAAGGCCAGTACAAGAATGAATATTTAGAGTGATTTCTTTCACGATTTGTACTGTAAACAGCGTTCAAAATCATCCTTTTCTAAACTAAAGTTTGAGCTTTTGAGAGGTTCTGTCTCAAATATCCCAAACAAGGTTAAGATAATGTTACACTGAACAACTGTCGGATGCTACCTTTAAGTCGATGTTCGTTAGGCGCTGCATTAAATAATCACATTTGCATCAAGTCCAAATACGTATGTTAAATCAACGATTAGAAGACATTTCAACGTACATGTACTACTAAAAAACGAGACCCACTTTTTCATAAGTATATTAATCTGTATCTTGTAAACGCATGTTTGTAGTTCTAAAGTCCAAGAACATATGATAGTACATTAAACAGTTTGTTTTGTGTTATCATCACCATCAACAATATTTGTATGCCAACTACCATGCATAATTTGTTGAAAAATATTTTGATTATGAAAATTGTAAAGACTCTCAAATGTGTTTTCTGAATTTACATGATGCGAGAGTTTGTTAGATACTTCCAAATAAAAAGTTGTTTGTTTGTTTATTGGCTATATCGTCCCACAATCAGTATTTCAGTTATTTGGATACGGTGTTCACTTGTAGCAGATATAGTGCTGCCTTCACTGTACAGAATGCCGTGAACACCTGACATGATACCACACCTAGTCACATTATCCTGACACCGGGCCAACCAGTCGTGGAACTACCCTTATATTTGCTTGAGCGTTAGCAAGGGAGCTATATCACTACAATTTTTAACGACTTTGGTATGTCGCGGCCCGGGATCGAACCCAGGGTCTCCAGTACCTGGAGCCGACGCTCTATCGTTCTACTAGGTACGGTCTTAAGTTAAATTTACCAGAAATCTAAAAGTAGCGTTTAGATTTTAAGTAGTTTTAAGCATTTATACATTTTATATGTTGTATACTTTGTAAAGAAGATTAAAGTTTTGTAGACCTCCTTTCTGTTCTCCTTATTGTTTGTTTGTTGGGTTTATCGTCCCACCAACAGTATTTCAGTTATCTGGAGACGGTTGTTTTCCTTTAATACAACATGAGGCATTTATGAACATACATCCCCTATAACTGGTAATAACATAAATGAGTATGACAATTTATAGATAACATTATAATGGCGTATACTGTCTTAATTATTGCCAAAATAAACCCTGTCAAACAAAAATCTTTCCCTTTTCGCCATGTTGTACTAATAACAATTGAGTTAAAAAAAAACATGAGCACCCCATAAACGTTTCTGCCTTTTATAGTAACATATTTTATTGAAACAAAAGACATGATACTTTGTATGATTACATGAAATGAATATGTGAATTGGATGAGAAATGTTAGGTAATTTTGCAAATTCAAGACACTTAATAACAGTGCGGTATTGCTGATGACATAAAATCATTTTTTTCCAATTTACAAACATGCAATTTATTATTTTTAAGGTCATTTTAAGCAAGACATTATATTGTTTTGTTTGAAATCAATTTATTTATTCATAACTTCACTTCGTCCATATCAGTATTTGCCAGAACTATGAGTATACTAATAAATCTAAAATACTTCTCGCCTTGACGTCTAGAGACATTTTAGTTCGAACAGCCGTAGTGATAGTGTTGCGTTTTGGGGAACTATTACTCGAAGTGTCGACCGAGACATTTGCAGCCTTTATTCCTCCATTAATCAGTTGCGACGAGCGATTCCCCGGGGAACGCCAGAATGCACGGTTACCCTCGCTATGGGGTTCTGGATTTCGCCATGGCAACGCACGCCATAACTCTATTTGTTTCTGTCTCCCAACGATATGCTCGTGTTTTTTTTTGTACCGATTAAAATGTGTGTTCTTGCTTTGTATAGACGTTAGGAACATTAAAACAACATGTCCCAATGCGTTGTTTTTGTTTTAAGAAGCATTTCCGAAGTCGACTCCACGTGGCCTTACTACATGTATATCTGCCTTTGTCTATGCCAACGAAATATATTCGAACTTCCATGTAGGCTTTCCTGGTGTCGTATTATATTTGGCCGATATGTTTATTTGTCTGAACGTGTTTCTCTTATGATTTCGGTTGTTGTTTAGGTGAAAGGATCATCAGGCATAGTAATGGAAATGAAAATATTACACCTTGTGAGGCTGCAAGTAAAAGACACTTTAAGATCGATACAGCTTTGTTGACGACAATAAACAAAACACCAAACATTCTGTTATCGGAAAAAAAAATATACCAAAGCGCCCACGTTTAAGCACTTTAATAGAAAAAGATTGTGTTTGACATTAATATTTTATGTTGCTCTTCATGTCTACAGGAATAAAGTACACTTATACTTATAAAATGAATATATAATATGTTACAATTCTCAGCTTGATATCTAGACATATCAGGTCAACGATCGATCGTGGTGTTTCTGTAAATGATCAGTAGAGGTGGTGATTTGGACCGTTGTCGCTTGTTTTCCATCATATTTTCCGGATGTCATTTAATTCACCGGTTCGCGCGCCTGGAACCGCAATTTATCCCTGTCTTACTATATCTATTGTAGTTCCTGGCAACAAAAAAAATTCGAACATTCACGTCGGAGTTATTGTTCCTTATACCCGCGGAACTTAATAAGAAAATTGTAGTTAAACATTTTGTTAAACTTTGATGTATTTCTATAAAAGGATTCGGTCGGTTTGGTATGTTTATTCGCGTTTTGGTGGAATAACCATCTATTTTCTTTGCTAGTAACTTAACAGAGACCAATACTGAGACATGACTGATTTAATCAGACTCATGTTGCTAAAGTCTTAAATTAACCCATTTAAACCATTATTAGTAGCTGATCCATTAAGAGCAATAATCCTTTTATGTTACGAAACTGTTGAACTTTCTACACATCCCGCTATAATGTTCTCCCATTGGTAAACCATTTTAGCCTTATTACCGGGGATCTTTGGAATCGTTATGTGTCTTGGGATCTTAATGACCAACTTCAATCATCTTCGTTTATTTTTTCAGCCGTTGTCTAGGAAGTCGAAAAATTTAACGATCCACAGTAGTTTCATATGTCTTTTTCTTGACGCTCGGTACAAATGGTTTGTTTTGTTGTTGTTTTTTGAAAAACTTCTCAGCGATCATTTGTGGTCATTATAGCAACGTCCAGCTTTTTGGTGGAAGAAGACCTCAGACATATATCTGGTTAGAACCACCAGCGCACCGCATGTCAGCAAGAAGATCTTCTCACATCAAGTTCTTCGCCCCGAACTGGACTCGAACTCACGCTGCGAGAGGCCAAGCAGTCAGAGGTGTTACAAATCGGCGACCCCAGCACAACGCCTCAGGTGCGACGGTACAAAGGGTAGTTGCGAATTAAAAAGTGTTCAAATAATGTAAAGTGGATTGATGCGGTATGCCATTTATAAAAGCGCCTCCTTTCTATATAACTTGGTGTTTTGCTTTAAAAGTTAACGAGTGTAAATGGTTTGAAAACATTTCCTCTTTCAGAATTATCAATCAAATACACGGACATACTTGCAAACCTTTCACGAAGCTATATTACATCAACACCAGAGAAATGGGTTGTTTAAGGCTTATCAAAATTAATAACAGTTTATTTAAACGAGCCATTAAATCGTCATACACATTTCTGTGGTCAACAGTCAGCAGACACCCAGACAGAGTCCTGACTGAAGTACCCACCTTTGTTCTCTTGATTACTTTTTAACTGTTTATGTTTGTGTACATGATGTAATAATAATAATAATAATAATAATAATAATAATAATAATAATAATAATAATAATAATAATAATAATAATAATAATAAAAACAACAACAACAACAATAATAATAATAATAATAATAATAACAACAACAATAATAATAATAATAATAATAATAATAATAATAATAATAATAATAATAATAAAGTAAACAGAAGCGTTCAGAAGTTTGATTTTCAGCTCTTGTCCCCAGGAACTCATAGAACCAAAGATATTTTGTTCCTGACATAAGCGTTACTATAACTGTCTCGTCACTTCTTCCTTCACATTAATTTGAAAAAGTAATTCAATAAGTAATCCTAAATAATGATGTTTTTAACCCATTACCTAGTGAAGAAAATTCTATGTCTTATTTACTTGTAGCACGAAAACAAATAACTATTTTACACACAATATATTTTCTTTTTTCTCTTCATAAAAGACAATCAATAATGTCAACATTTTGAGACGATTCTCTCATCCAGCCTCTTGCACATTCTCAAGAGAAAAAGAAACTGTTTTTATTAAAACTAAACGTCTCGTCATAACGCGTATTAAAATCTTTCTATTTCTCAGACGACATCCTTTCCTGTAACCTCCCAATGGGTATGAAATAATTATGTTTCTGTGTTTCAGGAAATTCGTTTTACTTTGGGATTATGAGAACATATTTAAAATAAAAAGCTCTACAATAATTTGATCATGTTATGGTTCCTAGTTCGTTAAATATTTTAAGGATTTGCGTGTTTCGTTTTGTTGCATTCTTACATGTTTTCATTCATTGACAGTGGATTTTGGAAAGTACAGACACTTCATGACAACAGACATAACTGGTTAAAATAAATGTGGATATCGATAAACTGTGAAACTGTAATCTAATGAGAGTTTATCATACAATTATCTACTTATTAGCTGGGAAATTTTGCGGTCAATATCAACAGCATATTTTCCAGCTATTAAGTAAATAGCTGTTTTATTGCATAAACTATAAATAGTTAATAATAAATAGTTTTTATTTCTTAATTATTATCTAAACTTAAATGCAAGAAAATAGTTTACATTGTTTACTTCGTGAATATTGTTCGTCTGGGACGAGTATCCCCATCGTCGGATACCCCCGGTTGATTCTATTACGTTACTCTCCATTCATCACCCGTGGGCAAATTGCTACTCATTTCGTCGTTTTGTTTGAATAGAACAGAACAGACATTATCCAATCAGATGATAGGTTACAAAATTAAATACTCTTCAATCGGAAGATCAATACGGTGACCTGAGAACGTAAACATGGCGACCGGTACAGCGCATCGCAAGTGTAAAGTATGTCTGTCAGCGATCCGCGACAGATGTTCTTACAGATCTTTGGGCACTCCAGCAAGTATTGCAAAATACACGTCGGTCTTAAACGAAATCGGTATCCTTGCCCATGAAGACAGTAACGTTGCGTGCAATTTGTGCGTAAATAAACTTAACCGGTGTTGCAAACTACAGGACGACCTAGCTACACGATTATCGGTCATCGAAGTGGTATGTAAGCGTAAACTTGATTGGTTGGCAGACCCGCTGGATTTTCTTAGCGAACCAATCGGATTGCGGCATTTCATAGTAACAAAACGACGAAATGAGTAGCAATTTGCCCACGGGTGATGAATGGAGTGTAACGTAATAGAATCAACCGGGGGTATCCGACGATGGAGTATCCCACAATGCGTACAATTCTATGGAAGTTTTGTAGATGCGTGCGCATAATATTGATGGAAATTTCGCATTCTATTTATTAGACCGATTAATACTCGTATCAGCGAAAGCGGGTCAATATCTATATTTATTGACTCGACTATTATTTTATTTTTATTTTATTTTTATTTTTTTTTGGGGGGGGGGGGGAAGAAAGAGGGGGAGGGGTGACCAATCGTGTTGCGTCTATTTATAGTTAATGTAATAATAAATATTATTATACAAATAAATACTAATGTTGAGGTCGATATATAGTTTTGTGGACCTGAATAGTCTGATATTGGTCGATATCACACTATCCAGGTCCGCAAAACTACATATCGACCTCAACATTAGTCTTTAATTGTTATAATTGTTATATTATATACCGTTTGAATTTGAAGCATTCTGGTGGTTTGATCATATTGACCTCAACAAAACATATGATCATATGTAGTATGTTACTTAAATGAAGACTTACTACTAAATAACAGCACAAACCTAGAACACAAAGACACGTTTTGATTCAATATTTTCCTTCAAGGCTTTCAAATCGTCCAAAGACATGGTTTGAAACATTCTCACCTGCTTGCTTCGTGACGCCATGTTTGTTTACAATGCGCATGAAAAATTAACACGTCGTGAGAACAGCAAAGGTCAATATTAATTCCGGATTAGTTATCACTATATTCGGACGCGCGTGCGAATATCTCGACCAATCAACATGCTTCAAATTCATAGGGTATATAATATTATGCTATATTTCTCTTTGTATATTTCGGGATGTATACCTTTTTATAAAGAGAAACATTTCGCAAATTTTGCTCTATTTTTAAGAATTTTTGCAGGTAGTATACATCAAGCAAACATTTCTTTGAATTGATTAAACAATGATAAGTTAAGTCGAGACGTGATCTTAATAATATAATGAGCAATTTGCAATTGGACGTAAAATGCCCTACTATATTAACATGCTACATGTTACATGCTATATTTACATGCAATATTTTCGTGATTTATTTACTATATTTACATACTACATGTATTTTTACATGCTTTAATACATGCTATATTTACATGTTATATTTAAATGTTATATTTACATTCTACATTTACATGCTATATTTAGAAACTATTTATACATTATCTTCATTTATGCATTTATTTTCTCGGTTGATCGTTTGATTGGCGGCCGGCTTTCTTACTTACATCATTACTTGCTAATTGCAGGATAATATAAAGAGATTTGCAAGCACTTAAAACAATCTAAATACACTTAATTCCAAAAATAAAACCCAGAACATCATTTTAGGTTACTTGCGGTTCATCTTCATGTATAGGTTTCAAAACCGAAAGGATTAGTTTCAATTAACAGAGGATTAAAAAAATTAAATGATATCGCTCTTTTGCAAGTTTATTTAACTCTATCAAAGTTTTAAAATTGTATGCAAGCCATAGCAAATTGTCGGGTCTCGTTTCTTCTGTTTCCAGATCAACAGCAAACATGTTTGTTTTTTTCGATTAAAAACTAATTAACACTTCGATCACTATTCAGCCTTCCATGTATAAGCGAATCATGACAGTCCAAGAACAGAATAGATAACATACAAGTTGTAAAAAGTCTGTACTTACTTAATGAATCATGATCACCCATATAAATGAAAACAACAGTTGAAGTTCCCCTAATATAACATAACTTCAATCCGTCTTAGCACACTGAATTAGTCATGCTTCTCTTTATTACTTTCGAAGCAATCTGAGAGTATTTTAAAAACATACGAACATTCAGAAAAAATGTCCGACCTATCAATATATAAAAATATAAAGGCAATTAATTAAGACATAACGTAAGTTTAAAGCGATTTAATGCTCCTTGCAAACAAATCGGTTATTTATTTACGGTAAACATAAGAGGTAAATAAAAATGTTTTTTTTTTGTGATTCTTTATGTAAAGGCCATTTATCTAGAAAATAATGTGTCTGTTGTGCTTATTTGAAATTCAAAAATAATCCTGTAATAAGAATAAATGACAAAGTCCTATGAGCATTACAACATATACCAAAATTTGAAAATGTACAGAACAGAGGTACTGCCATGCAAGCTAAACGTAAAAGTAAGAACGAATCTGTGATAAGTCATTTAACAAAAAAGAGCAAACCCGACAGTAACCGACTTGGAACGGTCAGTCGGCAATAAATAGCGACTGGGGTGCTTAAAACGGTTTAACAGAGCTCTAACCTCGCAATTCCTGATGGGTTTCTCAAGCAAGCATACATATTTCCAATTTATTATTTCAGTGAAGTTTCTACTATAAACACGGATTTGGGGGATTTATTTCGAACAATTCATGTAATTCTGTCATTCATGTACATAATAGATAATGAGCCTGTTAAAGCTTCAATATAATTATTTCGTATAAAGATACAAATAAATAAATTCAGTTACTAAACATGAGTTATGTTCGCTATGGAAGTTTTGTCACCTCCAGGGGGTACAGATACAGCCAAATTAGAGTCAAACAATGATGCAAAATACTGCTGCTGATGGTAAATCTAAAAGGACTTTTCTCCGTACGAGACATTTTGGTATTTCTCAATTGACTTTAAACCATACCGTTTTCAAGACATGTGTCACCACTTATAAAGTTAAATAGGAGTTTACTGTTAAGTGATAGCGACTTCTAATTAGGTTAGATTTTTTCATGTTCAGAGCTTTGAAGATTTATTCCTGCGGTACGTATTTGCAAGTATGTGTTTCAAGATAATTAAGTGAATAATGAAACACATTACATAGTGCAAAAATACAAAAAGAGAGATTTTACCCTATGGCACAGATAAGTGCAGAGTCGTCGACTTGTAACTCCTCTGACTGCTTAGCTCTCATCGCGTGGGTTCGAGTCTCGCTCGATACAATTTATGTTCATCTTTGCTTGATTGAGAGCTGTATAACCTGTTTGTTTGATACAATTTATGTTCATCTTTGCTTGATTGAGAGCTGTATAACCTGTTTGTTTGATACAATTGATGAAATGATACATTTTCTCGAAAGTCTTTAGAAAACTGCACACAAAAGCGGATGCTTAAAGGCTGATGTTTTTATAAATATAATTATAATTTTATATTTTTACATACATGATAAATAGTTTAAAAATGGACATTGGATATAAGAGGATATAAGATCGTTGTTTTCGTCTAGAGCTGACTATGCATTAGCATAATTATAAGGTAATTTTGCATTAATATCAATTAAAGTACAGTTATAAAATATTTTAGTAACCAAGAATCAGAAAACAAATAACTCATCCATTATTCAGTATCATTATAGGTTTTATAACGAAGAACATTTAAGGCTAGATTACCTTCAAGGACGATACTGCAATGTGCTAAACTGCGACCGCAGTAACTGTTTCTGAATAACTTTGTTGAAATTATTACACAAATATTATGCTTGCACAAACATTTCCATTGTTCCGCGAATCAAGAAGGCCATATCTCTTCACATTACAAACAACCTGTCTAAATATATCGTCGAAAAAATTCTGAAACAAAGGAAAATACGTATTTATCCGAAAAAAAAGAACCATGCGCAAAAAGATGCGCAAAAGTTACTCCCGAAACATTCTTAAGCCAGTATCAGTTTTAATTGATGGTTAGATCTAATCCAATATGTTAATCCAGTCTCCATCTTTAGCACCCTTGCGATTGTTGCAGTCGCTAAACGTGACACTGACTTCCTTCAGCGTCAAGTCTTTTAGCGCTTCGGTTCAAAAGTGTTTCTAAGCGGAAGATGAGAGTCAATATTAATAACTGTCTCACAGTCACATTGAGTGAGCAAAGTGTCCCGAGAGGTTGTCCCTCCTTATTTAGGTGTTGAGATGCGGAAATATGTCAGATCAAAGAAGAACAACACGTTGTAGGCGCCCGTGGTCTAGTGGTTAAGACGTTGGACACCAAATCTACGGGTCCCGGGTTCGAACCCTGAAACTGACCATGTGATGTTAGCCCTTGAGCAAGACTATTTACTGCAAATTGCTCCAGATACTTAGTACTTAAGTAATGATTTTACCCAGGAAGTGGACAGTTGAGAGAGATTAATACAAGTTGAAGGAATTTGTTTCCGAATCAACTATAAATCAATCAATAGGTTTTAACTAAACAACACGTCGCTTCTTCGTAAATTAATACAATAAAAGCCCTGCAAATACGGTGGTATTCTCCATTTCGGAACGTTTCCACAGATTGAGACGATTAAAACCGGTGTAGATAAATTGTCGAATAATATTTTGTGTTCGATAATCTTACCTTCTCAAAATAGAAAAAAAAAGCACATCAATGTTGTAGACATAAGCGAAAGGTTAAAGGGCAGATCGTTGTAGGACAGCAAAACGTACCCGGTGCAGGAGTGTGGCGAAAGTGGGGGAGACCTGGATTTATCACAGGTACCATGTTCCACTGGAGGCCTCAACAGAGGATTTATTATTAAAGGTGAATTTTCGGCAGCTTGGATCATTTTTTTTTCTTTCTAAGAACCAAATAAATTATTGCTGCCTGGAAAAATCCTGCGAAATGTTGTTTTTGATGTACTTAATCTATGTGTGAAGTAAAACACAGAACTCCACTCGTTTCTATAAAAGGCCAGTACAAGAATGAATATTTAGAGTGATTTCTTTCACGATTTGTACTGTAAACAGCGTTCAAAATCATCCTTTTCTAAACTAAAGTTTGAGCTTTTGAGAGGTTCTGTCTCAAATATCCCAAACAAGGTTAAGATAATGTTACACTGAACAACTGTCGGATGCTACCTTTAAGTCGATGTTCGTTAGGCGCTGCATTAAATAATCACATTTGCATCAAGTCCAAATACGTATGTTAAATCAACGATTAGAAGACATTTCAACGTACATGTACTACTAAAAAACGAGACCCACTTTTTCATAAGTATATTAATCTGTATCTTGTAAACGCATGTTTGTAGTTCTAAAGTCCAAGAACATATGATAGTACATTAAACAGTTTGTTTTGTGTTATCATCACCATCAACAATATTTGTATGCCAACTACCATGCATAATTTGTTGAAAAATATTTTGATTATGAAAATTGTAAAGACTCTCAAATGTGTTTTCTGAATTAACATGATGCGAGAGTTTGTTAGATACTTCCAAATAAAAAGTTGTTTGTTTGTTTATTGGCTATATCGTCCCACAATCAGTATTTCAGTTATTTGGATACGGTGTTCACTTGTAGCAGATATAGTGCTGCCTTCACTGTACAGAATGCCGTGAACACCTGACACGATACCACACCTAGTCACATTATCCTGACACCGGGCCAACCAGTCGTGGAACTACCCTTATATTTGCTTGAGCGTTAGCAAGGGAGCTATATCACTACAATTTTTAACGACTTTGGTATGTCGCGGCCCGGGATCGAACCCAGGGTCTCCAGTACCTGGAGCCGACGCTCTATCGTTCTACTAGGTACGGTCTTAAGTTAAATTTACAAGAAATCTAAAAGTAGCGTTTAGATTTTAAGTAGTTTTAAGCATTTATACATTTTATATGTTGTATACTTTGTAAAGAAGAGTAAAGTTTTGTAGACCTCCTTTCTGTTCTCCTTATTGTTTGTTTGTTAATTGGGTTTATCGTCCCACCAACAGTATTTCAGTCATCTGGAGACGGTTGTTCTCCTTAATACAACATGAGGCATTTATGAACATACATCCCCTATAACTGGTAATAACATAAATGATTATGACAAGTTATAGATAACATTATAATGGCTTATACTGTCTTAATTATTGCCAAAATAAACCCTGTCAAACAAAAATCATTCTCTTTTCGCCATGTTGTACTAATAACAATTGAGTTAAAAAAAACATGAGCACCCCATAAACGTTTCTGCCTTTTATAGTAACATATTTTATTGAAACAAAAGACATGATACTTTGTATGATTACATGAAATGAAGTATGTGAAATGGATGAGAAATGTTAGGTAATTTTGTAAATTCAAGACACTTAATAACAGTGCGGTATTGCTGATGACATAAAACCATATTTTTTTTCCAATTTACAAACATGCAATTTATTATTTTTAAGGTCATTTTAAGCAAGACATTATATTGTTTTGTTTGAAATCAATTTATTTATTCATAACTACACTTCGTCCATATCAGTATTTGCCAGAACTATGTGTATACTAATAAATCTAAAATACTTCTCGCCTTGACGTCTAGAGACATTTTAGGTCGAACAGCCGTAGTGATAGTGTTGCGTTTTGGGGAACTATTACTCGAAGTGTCGACCGAGACATTTGCAGCCTTTATTCCTCCATTAATCAGTTGCGACGAGCGATTCCCCGGGGAACGCCAGAATGCACGGTTACCCTCGCTATGGGGTTCTGGATTTCGCCATGGCAACGCACGCCATAACTCTATTTGTTTCTGTCTCCCAACGATATGCTCGTATTTTTTGTACCGATTAAAATGTGTGTTCTTGCTTTGTATAGACGTTAGGAACATTAAAACAACATGTCCCAATGCGTTGTTTTTGTTTTAAGGAGTATTTCCGAAGTCGACTCCACGTGGCCTTACTACATGTATATCTGCCTTTGTCTATGCCAACGAAATATATTCGAACTTCCATGTAAGCTTTCCTGGTGTCATAATATATTTGGCAGATTTGTTTATTTGTCTGAACGTGTTTCTCTTATGATTTCGGTTGTTGTTTAGGTGTAAGGATCATCAGGCATAGCAGTGGAAATGGAAATATTACACCTTGTGAGGTTGCAAGTAAAAGACATATTAAGACCCGCACGGTTTTGTTTACGACAATAAACAAAACACCAAACATTCTGTTATCGGAAAATAATATACCAAAGCGCCCACGTTTAAGCACTTTAACAGAAAAAGATTCTGTGCGTACATGTTTGACATTAATATTTTATGTTGCTGTTCATGTCTAAAGGAATAAAGTTTATTTGTACTTATAAAATGAATATATAATATGTTACAATTCTCAGCTTGATATCTAGACATATCAGGTCAACGATCGATCGTGGTGTTTCCGAAATGATCAGTAGAAGTGATGATTTGACCGTTGTCGCTTGTTTTCCATCATATTTTCCGGATGTCATTTAATTCACCGGTTCGCGCGCCTGGAACCGCAATTTATCCCTGTCTTACTATATCTATTGTAGTTCCTGGCAACGAAAAAATTTCGAACATTCATGTCGGAGTTATTGTTCCTTATACCCGCGGAACTTAATAAGAAAATTGTAGTTAAACGTTTTGTTAAACTTTGATGTATTTCTATAAAAGGATTCGGTCGGTTTGGTATGTTTATTCGCGTTTTGGTAGAATAACCATCTATTTTCTTTGCTAGTAACTTAACAGAGACCAATACTGAGACATGACTGATTTAATCAGACTCATGTTTCTAAAGTCTTAAATTAACCCATTTAAACCATTATTAGTAACTGACCCATTAAGAGCAATAATCCTTTTATGTTACGAAACTGTTGAACTTTCTACACATCCCTCTATAATGTTCTCCCATTGGTAAACCCTTTTAGCCTTATTACCGGGGATCTTTAGAATCGTTATGTGTCTTGGGATCTTAATGACCAACTTCAATCATCCTCGTTTATTTTTTCAGCCGTTGTCTAGGAAGTCGAAAAATTTAACGATCCACAGCAGTTTCATGTCTTTTACTTGACGCTCGGTACAAATGGTTTGTTTTGCTTTTGCTTTTTGTGATCATTATAGCAACGTCCAGCTTTTTGGTGGAGGAAGAGCTCAGACATATATCTGGTTAGAACCACCAGCGCACCGCATGTCAGCAAGAAGACCTTCTCACATCAAGTTCTTCGCCCCGAACTGGACTCGAACGCAAGCGGCGAGAGGCCAAGCAGTCAGAGGTGTAACAAATCGGCGACTCCAGCACGGTATATTAACGATTCGCCACAATATTGATCGCCACATAACGATTCACCACAGATGAACAACGATTCGCCACAGCAGTAAAATGATTTGCAACAGGTGTGATAAATGATATTGATACGGAAAGTGCTTGTTACTTAGCACGCGTTTATTTTTCCGCGTTCCACTTATTTTATCTCTGTATACACAATAACTATGTCATTGTAGTAAATAGTTTTATTCTTAATTCAATGTCCAAATATAATTTAAAGTACAAAACATCACAGCATGAGTTAAATATAATCACAATATAATAAGAACATATGAATTTGTGAATGAAATAATTGAACATGAATGAAAACATCAACGTAGATTCTGAAACATTTCTTTCTGATTAAAGGAATTCTTCGGGGATAATCAGCCCCTTAATTGTCACGTGCAAACATAACAAACGTTTAACGGTGATAATTCTCCCTTAGAAAGGTGGCGACATGTTGAAAAAGTGTGAATAACTTCTTGATTGGGTAGACAACAGTACATTTGGTCCATTAACGTTTCGATGACATTTTTTAATTAAATGGTTTGAAAACATTTCCTCTTTCATAATTATCAATCAAATACACGGACATACTTGCAAACCTTTCACGAAGATATATTACATCAACACCAGAGAAATGGGTTGTTTAAGGCTTATCAAAATTGATAACAGTTTATTTAAAAGAGCTATTAAATCGTCATACACATTTCTGTGGTCAACAGTCAGCCGACACCCAGACAGTGTCCTGACTGAAGTACCCACCTTTGTTCTCTTGATTACTTTTTAACTGTTTATGTTTGTGTACATGATGTAATAATAATAATAATAATAATAATAAAGTAAACAGAAGCGTTCAGAAGTTTGATTTTCAGCTCTTGTCACCAGAAACTCATAGAACCAAAGATATTTTGTTCCTGACATAAGCGTTACTATAACTGTCTTGTCACTTCTTCCTTCAAATTAATATTTGAAAAAGTAATTTTATAAGTAATCCTCATTAATGATATTTTTAACCCATTACCTAGTGAAGATAATTCTATGTATCATTTACTTGTAGCACGAAAACAAATAGTGGCAGTAACCTATTTTACACACAATATATTTTCCTTTTCCTGTTCATAAAAGGCAATCAATAATGTCAACATTTTGAGACGATTCTCTCATGCAGCCTCTTGCCCATTCTCAAGAGAAAAAGAAACTGTTTTTATTAAAACTAAACGTCTCGACATAACGCGTATTAAAATCTCTCTATTTCTCAGACGACATCCTTTCCTGTAACCTCCCAATAGGGTGGGGGGTGAAATAAGTAGAAATTATGATGTTTCTGTGTTTGAGGAAATTCGTTTTACTTTGGGATTATGAGAACATATTTAAAATAAAAAGCTCTACAATAATTTGATCATGTAATGGTTCGCAGTTCGTTAAATATTTTAAGGATTTGTGTGTTTCGTTTTGTTGCATTCTAACATGTGTTCATTCATTGACATTGACAGTGGATTTTGGAAAGTACAGACACTTCATGACAACAGACATAACTGGTTAAAATAAATGTGGATATCGATAAACTGTGAAACTGTAATCTAATGAGAGTTTATCATACAATTATTTAACTTAAATGCAAGAAAATAGATTACATTGCTTACTTCGTGAATATTGTTCGTCTGGGACGAGTATCCCACAGTGCGTACAATTGTAAGTAAGTTTTGTAGATGCGCGCGCATAATATTGAAGGAAATTTCGCATTCTATTAATAGACCGATTAATATCAGCGAAAGTGGGTCAATATCTATATTTATTGACTCGACTATTTTTATTTATTTATTTATTTTTTTTTTGTTTGGGGGGGGGGGGAGGGCGGACCAATCGTGTAAATATTATTATACAAATGAATACTAATGTTGAGGTCGATATATAGTTTTGCGGACCTGGATAGTGTGATATTGGTCGATATCACACTATCCAGGTCCGCAAAACTACATATCGACCTCAACATTAGTCTTTAATTGTTATATTATATACCGTTTGAATTTGAAGCATTCTGGTGGTTTGATCATATTGACCTCAACTAAACATATGATCATTTTTATGTAGCATGTTACTAAAATGAAGACTTACTATTAAATAACAGCACAAACCTAGAACACAAAGACACGTTTTGATTCAATATTTTCCTTCAAGGCTTCCAAATCGTCCAAAGACATGGTTTGAAACATTCTCACCTGCTTGCTTCGTGACGCCATGTTTAATTATAATGCGCATGAAAAATTAACACGTCGCGAGAACAGCAAAGGTCAATATTAATTCCGGATTAGTTATCACTTTTTTCGGACGCGCGTGCGAATATCTCGACCAATCAACATGCTTCAAATTCATAGGGTATATAATATTATGCTATATTTCTCCTTGTATATTTCGGGATGTATACCTTTTTTATAAACAGAAACATTTCGCAAATTTTGCTCTATTTTTAAGAATTTTTGCAGGTAGTATACATCAAGCAAACATTTCTTTGAATTGATTAAACAATGATAAGTTAAGTCGAGACGTGATCTTAATAATATAATGAGCAATTTGCAATTAAACGTAAAATGCCCTACTATATTAACATGCTACATGTTACATGCTATATTTACATGCAATATTTTCGTGATTTATTTACTATATTTACATACTACATGTATTTTTACATGCTTTAATACATGCTATATTTACATGTTATATTTAAATGTTATATTTACATTCTACATTTACATGCTATATTTAGAAACTATTTATACATTATCTTCATTTATGCATTTATTTTCTCGGTTGATCGTTTGATTGGCGGCCGGCTTTCTTACTTACATCATTACTTGCTAATTGCAGGATAATATAAAGAGATTTGCAAGCACTTAAAACAATCTAAATACACTTAATTCCAAAAATAAAACCCAGAACATCATTTTAGGTTACTTGCGGTTCATCTTCATGTATAGGTTTCAAAACCGAAAGGATTAGTTTCAATTAACAGAGGATTAAAAAAATTAAATGATATCGCTCTTTTGCAAGTTTATTTAACTCTATCAAAGTTTTAAAATTGTATGCAAGCCATAGCAAATTGTCGGGTCTCGTTTCTTCTGTTTCCAGATCAACAGCAAACATGTTTGTTTTTTTCGATTAAAAACTAATTAACACTTCGATCACTATTCAGCCTTCCATGTATAAGCGAATCATGACAGTCCAAGAACAGAATAGATAACATACAAGTTGTAAAAAGTCTGTACTTACTTAATGAATCATGATCACCCATATAAATGAAAACAACAGTTGAAGTTCCCCTAATATAACATAACTTCAATCCGTCTTAGCACACTGAATTAGTCATGCTTCTCTTTATTACTTTCGAAGCAATCTGAGAGTATTTTAAAAACATACGAACATTCAGAAAAAATGTCCGACCTATCAATATATAAAAATATAAAGGCAATTAATTAAGACATAACGTAAGTTTAAAGCGATTTAATGCTCCTTGCAAACAAATCGGTTATTTATTTACGGTAAACATAAGAGGTAAATAAAAATGTTTTTTTTTTTGTGATTCTTTATGTAAAGGCCATTTATCTAGAAAATAATGTGTCTGTTGTGCTTATTTGAAATTCAAAAATAATCCTGTAATAAGAATAAATGACAAAGTCCTATGAGCATTACAACATATACCAAAATTTGAAAATGTACAGAACAGAGGTACTGCCATGCAAGCTAAACGTAAAAGTAAGAACGAATCTGTGATAAGTCATTTAACAAAAAAGAGCAAACCCGACAGTAACCGACTTGGAACGGTCAGTCGGCAATAAATAGCGACTGGGGTGCTTAAAACGGTTTAACAGAGCTCTAACCTCGCAATTCCTGATGGGTTTCTCAAGCAAGCATACATATTTCCAATTTATTATTTCAGTGAAGTTTCTACTATAAACACGGATTTGGGGGATTTATTTCGAACAATTCATGTAATTCTGTCATTCATGTACATAATAGATAATGAGCCTGTTAAAGCTTCAATATAATTATTTCGTATAAAGATACAAATAAATAAATTCAGTTACTAAACATGAGTTATGTTCGCTATGGAAGTTTTGTCACCTCCAGGGGGTACAGATACAGCCAAATTAGAGTCAAACAATGATGCAAAATACTGCTGCTGATGGTAAATCTAAAAGGACTTTTCTCCGTACGAGACATTTTGGTATTTCTCAATTGACTTTAAACCATACCGTTTTCAAGACATGTGTCACCACTTATAAAGTTAAATAGGAGTTTACTGTTAAGTGATAGCGACTTCTAATTAGGTTAGATTTTTTCATGTTCAGAGCTTTGAAGATTTATTCCTGCGGTACGTATTTGCAAGTATGTGTTTCAAGATAATTAAGTGAATAATGAAACACATTACATAGTGCAAAAATACAAAAAGAGAGATTTTACCCTATGGCACAGATAAGTGCAGAGTCGTCGACTTGTAACTCCTCTGACTGCTTAGCTCTCATCGCGTGGGTTCGAGTCTCGCTCGGGAAGAACGACTTAACGGTGATATCCGGCAGTTTGAACCAAAGATATTTTCATTAAACATCTTAAGCTATTTTTAACTGAACAGATCTCGCAAAATACTGTTTTTGATATCCTTCACCTGTCTGAAAAGTGAGCCATAACACCTCAATCGTCATTGCACGTGTTTCCTATCTGAGCAACGCTGCACAGTTAGCTATCTTTAAACTAAGAAAACCACGTGACCACTTAATTATGAGCTCATTCAAGTTATCCTCTGTGACGTCGATGTCTATTTTTAACAGTAATGTAATCCCAATCGCTCTTTTTTTATAGTTTCGAAAGGAATGAACACTTTAAGTGTTAATTAAAGAGTTTTACTGCCCTAAAATTAAGATACTGTTGAAAATCGTCAAGGCGTAGACTAAAGTATGATTATTTTCTACAGAAATTATGCATAGATACCCTCAAAACAGAGATCAGATATTGTTACATATATTAGATATAGGCAAACTGTAGGTTACCACCTTTAATATTGGAAGATTTTCACGTTGAATGAGGTGCGTCGGTGGTTCTACCCAGACATTTGGCTGGGGTCTACCTCCGCCAAAATAGCAAGAGATCTCTAAAATGACCAGTGGTGACTGCGATGTATTAAAAATACAAAAAAAAAAAACGAGAGATAGAAGTGATTAAAGATATTGTAACCAAATGTAATCGATCGATAATCAAATGTTTCTTTTTCGTTTTTCAAGTCCTGGTCTTATTGTATACCCTTGTGATCGTTCCAATCACTAACTGCGATAGAGAATTATTTCAGTATGAAATCTCCTAAGCCCTCTGTTACAACTTGTTATCTAAACGGGAAATATTTGCCAACATTAATAATTGTTTTATAGTCACATTGAGTGCGCAATATGTCCCGCCAGGTTTGCCAATAATATTGAGGTGGTAAGGACTGGAAATTAGGTCAGATGAAACAATAATGTCCCCTTGCTTCATTTGTGTTAAAAGTGTACATGTATGACATACAAACATAAATTGTTTATTTGTCAAAATCGTTAGTAAAATTCACCATATATACTTTACAATTGTTGCTGCTTTTACTTTAGGCAAAGCATCAAGGATTAAGATAAGCACATATATCAAATGATGAATATGAAAATAACGCTGCACTTTGAAAATAAATTTACGCCAAATTTGAAATCACAGTATATAGTTTTACTATCTTGCTGTGATCATCGTGGCATTCAATATACTTTTAACGGCTTGCAGATCGGGAGGTCGCGGGTGCAAACCAAAGACTTCAAAGTTGGTAAATGTAGTAGTGGCTTCCCTTCTAACGCTCGGGGCTAAGGGGACAGCATTACTCCTGACTCGTCGGTGTCAGTATGATGGACCGGCCAGGTTCAGTCCCTGGGCACCTCACCAGTGCCCATGTGCTATAATGAAAGAAATGTCCTGCACAGTATCGGCAAAAATGCAGACAAATCCCATCCCATGCCTTTCAACGGTTTAGTATAGTTTTATTGTGTGCTGCATTGTGCTTCATTTTCCTTGCCTTTTAGAAAAGGGGGTCTTTTTTTAGGTTAATAAATATTTTGACGTCACATGTATTAATATTGATTGCAAGTGTTTTGATGCATGCCATGCATGCAACTGGCAAATAACGCGGTGTTCTGGGAGATTCTCCAATAGGTGAGCTAAGATTGCTCCTTGGCAAAGAACACATCATTCAAGCTATTATTTATGTTATTACATGTACGCATATTTGGGTAAAATAATATTTCATTTTAATTATGAAATATTGGATAAAACAATGTTTTATTTTGATTATGAAATGATGGGGTTTAATTTTTATTATGAAATGATGGGTAAAACAATGTTTCATTTTACTTATTGAATAATGGGTAAAACAATGTTTCATTTTAATTATGAAATGATGGGTAAAACAATGTTTCATTTTAATTATGAAATAATGGGTAAAACAATGTTTCATTTTAATAATGAAATAATGGGTAAAACAATGTTTCATTTTAATTATGAAATAATGGGTAAAACGATGTTTCATTTCAATAATGAAATAATGAATCCAACATTGTTTCATTTTAATTATGAAATGATGGGTGAAACAATGTTTCATTTTAATTATAAATTAATGGGTAAAAAAATCTTTCATTTGATTATGAATTGATGGGTAAAACAATCTTTCATTTTAATTATGTAATAATGGGGAAAATACTGTTTCATTATAATTATGAAATATTGTGTTAAACGATGTTTCATTATAATTATGAAATAATGGGTAAAACAATGTTTCATTTTAATTATGAAATAATGGGTAAAACAATGTTTCATTTTAATTATGAAATAATGAGTAAAAAAGTGTTTCATTTTAATTCTGAAATGATGGGTAAAACAATGTTTCAAATTCATTCTGAAATAATGGGTAAAACAATGTTTCAAATTCATTCTGAAATGATGGGTAAAACAATGTTTCATTTTAATTTTGAAATGATGGGTAGAACAATGTTTCATTTTAATTATGAAATAATGGGTAAAACAATGTTTCATTTTAATTATGAAATGATGGGTAAAACAATGTTTCATTTTAATTATGAAATGATGGGTAAAACAATGTTTTATTTTAATTATGAAATAATGGGTAAAACAATGTTTTATTTTACTTATTGAATAATGGGTAAAACAATGTTTCATTTTAATTATGAAATGATGGGTAAATCAATGTTTCATTTTAATTATGAAATGATGGGTAAACACTGTTTCATTATAATTATGAAATAATGGGTAAAACAATGTTTTATTTTACTTATTGAATAATGGGTAAAACAATGTTTCATTTTAATTATGAAATGATGGGTAAAACAATGTTTCATTTTAATCATGAAATGATGGGTAAATAATGTTTCATTTTAATTATGAAATGATGGGTAAAACACGGTTTCATTTTAATTATGAAATGATGGGTAAATCAATGTTTCATTTCAATTATGAAATATTGGGTAAAACAATGTTTCATTTTAATTATGAAATAATGGGTAAAACACTGTTTCATTATAATTATGAAATGTTGGGTAGATCAATGTTTTATTTTAATTATGAAATAATTGATAAAACAATGTTTCATTTTAATTATGAAAAAATGAGTCAAGCAATGTTTCATTTTACTTATTGAATAATGGGTAAAACAATGTTTCATTTTAATTATGAAATGATGGGTAAAACAATGTTTCATTTCAGTTATGAAATATTGGGTAAAACAATGTTTCATTTTAATTATAAAATAATGGGTAAAACACTGTTTCATTATAATTATGAAATGTTGGGTAGAACAATGTTTTATTTTAATTATGAAATAATTGATAAAACAATGTTTCATTTTAATTATGAAATAATGAGTCAAACAATGTTTCATTTTAATTATGAATCGATGGGTAAAACAATGTTTCATTTTAAATAAGGGTTTCACGTACTCATATTTCAATCAACTAACAGCTTCGCTAGATCTCCATATTTTCTTACAGGTTATATCTTAGTAACAACAATTTTAGCAATAGTAACATTTAACTATCTAAATGTTAGCAAATGATAACAAAATAGTATATCATAATCCACCTCTTTATGTTTTCATTCCAGTATGGAAATTTTAACTCAACGTTTGGCATAACAACATTTATTTTTGTTCTCTTTGTCGTTTAGTTTCAATTGACGTTCATACGGATTAATGACTTCTCTTGATGTCCCTTTTATCTCGTGCCTGTTTGTCTTCTGCTTTCTCCCAGCATTTTTGGCGGGGCTCGCGGGACTGCATATTAGTAAAACTCATTTATCAAATCTATCCAAGTTGACTCCACATTCTGTCCGATTTAAGCATATTGAACAAAGAAATAAAAGCTGATCGTTCCAATCTGCTTGGATCCTTTTCCTAATTTGACGTATACTGGATTTGCCGTCTGACGAGTTTTTCTCGTGTAAATTAGGTATTTATTTTGACTCTGTTAACTGTTCTATAAGCATACACTGCTCTAGAGTTGTCTAGATAAATCAGTCGTCTAGTTTATAATAAAGTATGTTATATTTTTAAATAATTATGTGGTTATTTTTTCAAAACCGAATACTCGCAAGTGTATATACATGCCAAGAAAACCGTCCCTTTACAAAATATGCCGTCGTGATGTATTGTGGATAGTATTGTTTGCAAAAAGTCATTGTTAAGTTAGTCATGGCATTATTTATATAAAGCCTGTACATACATATATTCGTATGACTCAATTGCATTCAGTCTCTTGCATTCAAATCAATTAAATATTTTTGGTCAAAATAGTTTCACACGTGATATCACTAACTCATATTGGTAAATATATGTCCATCCTTTCTATTTAAATTATTTTTTTCTTTTGTCTGAAAAAACGCTCTCACTAAAATTTTCGGCAAAATTGCCTTTTTCAAGAGTAAAACATAAACAGTTTCTGTCTCTACATATTTGCAACGTTTTATGTGCCCTGCCATATCAGAAAATTTGAAAATATATGTAATATGCAGCGCACATAAACATAAAAACATAGACATTTGCAAATATGTAGACAGTACAGATATTGTTTGTTTAACTTTTGAAAAAGGCATTTTGCCAAAAATTTGAATAACGACGTTTTTCAAGAATATAATTATTACATTTCCCCCTGGAACAATTTGCAACATTGTATTTAAAAGTAGTTAAGAAACCAATATTTATCCACGTTTAAGTTTAAAAACAAACATTTATCAAAATCAATTATAACGAACAAAACCATCTACACAGTCTTTTTTTCCTAAGGGAAATACCGCATTTGGTAGTATTAACATATCTAAAGTTAGAGCTGTCCTAGTCCGATAGCAGAAAATCATTATGCATTATTGTGATACAAATAAAAATTATGTAAATATATAGCTAAATTCAGAGTGAAAAGAACATAACCCACATAGTTACATGTCTATATTTCGGACAGACATCTGATAACGAGGAAGTATAAAGCAATGTTCAGATTTAAACATAGTTACATGTCTATTAGGACAGACACAGTCTGATAATGGGGAAGTATATTTAGCAATCTTCAGATTTAAACATAGTTACATGTCTATTAGGACAGACACAGTCTGATAATGGGGAAGTATAAAGCAATCTTCAGATTTAAACATAGTTACATGTCTATTAGGACAGACACAGTCTGATAATGGGGAAGTATAAAGCAATGTTCAGATTTAAACATAGTTACATGTCTATATTAGGACAGACACAGTCTGATAATGGGGAAGTATTAAGCAATGTTCAGATTTAAACATTGTTACATGTCTATATATGGACAGACACAATGTGATAACGGGGAAGTATAACGTAATGTTCAGATTTAAACATAGTTAAATGTCTATATTTAGAACAGACGTATTCTGATAACGCAATGTTCAGATTTAAACATTGTTAAATGTCTATATTTAGGACAGACTTATTCTGATAACGCAATGTTCAGATTAAAAAAAGAAAATACGAAATGATGGATGTTTATCCTTCTACATTCTGTTCTTCAAAATGTGGTTAATTGTCGAATGAAAAGATAAATTTGCAACTGTTTAAATTGGTAGCATAACCACTGCACAGCGAAACATATATTGATATTCCGTCGCCTGTTGGATACAAATTAATACATGTCACGTGCTTGTCTGTATAGGTACAAAAAGATGGATGATGAATTTACTTCTTTTGATTGAGGAAACGAATTCATGTCCGTAGTTAAGACATTAATGCTATATAAATAGAACTTCCATTTACATACAATTATTAATTCAATAGATTTATTGGATCTGTTACACCAAGTGAACATTATAATTAAAAATAAATGTCATATACTTGTTTGAAGAATCATTTAAGTTTGGGTATCGTTTTCTCAAGAGTGCAATTGTTGTATAATAAATTCTGGTTGTTTGGTTAACCCCGTATATTAAACCGCTGCAAATAAAAATTGCTTAATAAAACATCTCAATGGGTGTAACAGCTAAGATAACGCTAAACAAAACCTTATTTTTTGCTGGGAAACACACAATAAAACAAGTAACAGTTTTGTCTAGTAAATAGGCCCTTGTTTTTGTACTATTGTCCACATATATTGCATTTGAACCCTTGCAGGTTTAAATCATACATGTATAAGAAACTGTTTTAGGCCTGACTTAAATTACTGAACTGATAAACGCCTGATTAGCCCAAAATCATAACTAATTTAAATAAGTTGAATATGAATGTAAACATTGTATAATAAAACTAGATACAACAAGTATGTTCCAAGAACAACTGTGCTAGCAGTCAAGAGGCCCTGGGTTAGACGCATACGAAACTTAATTAAAGCCTTCTTTATATCAGGTTATAACTTGTTCATATTTACAGTTCCTAAATTTTATCTACGAATTAGTAAATGAGTATTTATTTTAAATCACAGATCATTAACTACTGTTTAGGGTAAGGTAACACTCGTGCATGACAACGTTAACACACGTGCATGATAAGGCAATAAAAGTGCATGGCAAAGGTATTACACGTGCATACCAAAGGTAACACACGTGCATGATAAGGTAATGCAAGTGCATGACAAAGTTAACACACGTGCATGATAAGGTAATGCAAGTGCATGACAAAGATAACACACGTGCATGTCAAAGGTTATACACGTGAATGACAAAGGTAACACGTGCATGCGAATGTAACACACGTACATGACAAAGGTAACACACGTGCATGCCAAAGGTAACACACGTGCATGACAGAGGTAACACACGTGCATGACAAAGGCAACACACGTGCATGACAGAGGTAACACACGTGCATGACAAAGGTAACACACGTGCATGACAAAGGTAACACACGTGTATGACAGAGGTAACACACGTGCATGACAAAGGTAACACACGTGCATGACAGAGGTAACACACGTGCATGACAAAGGTAAGACACGTGCATGACAGAGGTAACACACGTGCATGCCAAAGGTAACACACGTGCATGACAGAGGTAACACACGTGCATGACAAAGGTAACACACGTGCATGACAGAGGTAACACACTTGCATGCCAAAGGTATTTACGCTTTAAGCTCTGCATAAGTGTTATAAATGGTGTTTAGTTAAATGATAAATACTAGAATGCTCAATGTTATATCAACTGAGCAACGGATTCTTAATACATGCTTGTTTTTATATAACTTACGTTTGCATTACGCTTGCCAAAGTGGAAACATATGACTTTCAACATATCCAATGGTAGGACTTTTAACGGTTTCTATGGCGCCTATCAGTTTACTTGTGTTGAAATGTGACACATGTAAGGATCAATCTTTATTATTTTGGTCTGTCTTCTGTGACATATTTTGAAATTTTACTATACCGCTTGGCCGACTATTATTTGTGACATTGAGAAATGTATAAGTACTGTTCACATCACATTATATTAATGACAAACAGAAAAATCCTCAGATTGTTGTCTCTACACAAGGTTGTAAACGTTCGATTTTGCTTAGCTAAAGAATATAATAATAATAATAATAATAATAATAATAATAATAATAATAATAATAATAATAATAATAATAATAATAATAATAATAATAATAATAATAATAATAATAATAATGATAATAATAATAGTAATAATAAAGATAATAATAATAATGATAATGATAATAATAATTGAAGTTATTATTATTATTAATATTATAATAATAAACTGATCTGATAGTTAACGTTTGATACGCGATAAGCAAACTGTAAAAGTAATTGTATTACATGTGAATATCATATACATGTAGTAGATTTATTATTTAATACAATTGATAGTAAAATCTCTTATTAAGCCAAAACTCTTAATTGGTTTTATCAAAGTGTATGTAATTTTAAATTAAATAGTAATTATGATAACAGTAGTTAAATTTATGATTGCGTTATGAAAATCCATGATTGAAATCTCCCACTAAGGAACATGTACATGTCAAAGCGATTTCTTTAATTAAAAGCAAATAAACGTATACATACTTCAGGACATGGACCTTTCTGCGTCTTGCGCATCCATTTATTTTCCGCCAATTCAACATAATTCTCTTTAACAGAATCAACAGTTTTATGTGTTCAATACCACCCATTGTTAATTGATAAACATTCCAATTGACAGACAAGTCATTTATCTTCGATGCAATTCTCATCTCCAAGGAATGTGATGTTAGTTTGGTGGTAAGTAATGAATGCTTATACAAATACTCATACAAAATGAAAAGTCACAAAGAAATTGTCCGTACATCAGTTAATAATGTAAATAGCATTTAAAAAGAACGTTTTGTACATAACGCCAAAGTTTACTGACTTAAGTCCAATATTTTATGATTTTAATTAATATAATATTTGAATAAAATTTAATAATATTGAATAATAAATATAATA
The DNA here is from genome assembly GCA_007844125.1 of Sinonovacula constricta. NCBI lineage: Eukaryota > Metazoa > Mollusca > Bivalvia > Cardiida > Solecurtidae > Sinonovacula > Sinonovacula constricta. The sequence continues at coordinate 30,925,802 of CM017563.1, forward strand.
TAATATAATATAATATAATATAATATAATATAATATAATATAATATAATATAATATAATATAATATAATATAATATAATATAATATAATATAATATAATATAATATAATATAATATAATATAATATAATATAATATAATATAATATAATATAATATAATATAATATAATATAATATATAACAACAGTAGTATATGATGTGAATTGAACGAAAAACGGTATGCAAGTTTGAAATGTTTAGAAGCACAACACAACACGTTCTTCTCAACGACAACTAACTAAACATTGAACTTCTTAGTGTGACAGAAATGTTACATAATGCATAGTCCTCCTTTAAAAAATGAAGAAAAACAATACAGTGTATCCTTTTGTTAGACATAATTTTGTCTATAACTTAATGTTACTTCTTGTCTGCTCCAAGCTTTTGCAAAACAATGAGTATACCTAAAAATATAACAATCCACAGCTTGGTGTCAAGAGACACATCAGGACAAATTGTTGGTGTTGGTGGTGCGTTCTTGTTAACCATTTTTTGAGGTGTTGACAGGGACAGTTCGACCTTTATTCCGCCATTAAACAGCGGCGACGTGCCATTCCCAGAGGGACCGCAGACGGCACCGATTCCCGCGCAAGGGACATTGATTCTTGCTGGCATCGCCCGCCATTACTCTATCTGTCTCTGTCTTCTGCCAACAAAATACGTTCTCTCATATTGGTGTTTTGTTGTTTTCTTGCTTTTCACAGACATTACTTTTAGAACAATATTGCGCATCTTAATGCTTTTTATCTAATCTTTGACGGATAGGTTTATTTTCGTAAAGTTGCGTTTTTGTTTGTTTTTGATATGCTTCTATTGTTTGGCATTAGGTTAAATCGCTGTTCTGGGAAGACTTTTTAGAAACAAGGATAACTTTGATTTAAAGGTACATGTATCCTTGTCTATATTAGCTACTATGGTTCAGTTAAAGGAAGACCATTTTTCTCTTTGGAGTCTAATTCTTAGTATGATATTGAAAAAAAAACTTGGTGCTGTAGATTTAACAGACTTGGCAAAAGGGAGGAGACACTTGCATTGGAAACCTTATGCAGTGTATACCATCTTACAGTTCAGCCGCAGTCTCAACTGTCTTTTTGCACTTTCATTACTCTCTTCTTATTTTTTTCTTACCTTTTACATACAGTATTAATCTTTTTAGTTTGCTGAATACTTCACTTTTTTACTTATATCGAAAATGTAATGTCAGTCTATTGCCATATCGTACATTATTGTGCTGGGAGAGAAACACGATAAGCTAAAGCTTTCGTTTCAATCCTTTTTCATTTGCATTGTATACTCTATGTAAAATCATGTAAAATATTTGAAATAAAATATGTTTAAACTAAGTGGTCGCAACTTGCAACCATAGACGGATAAAAGGAAAAATGGCAGCTAAACAAAGCATCATTTATACGCAAATTTTAACGAATACAAACTCCTTTTTCTGAAAATAAGAAATCTGATTTTTTTGTTCTTTTTAAGATTTTTAGTCGGATTTTTTTTCAAGTAGCCTAACATTTTACATGATTCGACAGCTCGAAGTTCTTTTGTTGTTGCAACATTGGTTTCTAGACGAAATGACAAAAACAAGATCCGACTTTTCGCACTGTTTTGGGACCGCGAGACTACAAGACGAGTAGAAGACGGAGACTGTCCTTATTTCAATTCTACTAAAACCAGACATAATTGTGGGGAAGGCATAAAATACAAAATAATGGTGTAATACTTATGGCCTCATTTTAAGCAATACATAATTGTTTTACACTCAAACTGACGTAACGCTTGTAGACATATACGTACTTTTAAACACCATAACCAACAAATTGACATTTTCCAAATTGAGTGTACATAAATTTTAAATCATAATATGATACATAAATATTCTTCAATTTTAAATTTAAGTAGTGTGTCAATTCAGAAGATGTCAAGTCAGGTCAAATGGTAAATTAGTAAAGGTCCTATAAGAATTACCACAGATATTCAAATCTAAACTACCTCGACAAAGGCAGAGTAAAGATAATTTTTCTTAACTCAGGCGCATTGCCAAAATTCGATAATGCAAAGACACATATGTACATAAATGGGGTTTTACAGACACACGTGGCATAATTGTAAGATATGGTAGGTGTACATTGTTACATTATTAAGCGGGTTCTGTATTATTATCTGCTAATTATAAAACAACGACGTCCTGCATTTAGAGATAAGTAGTAGAAATAATGTTGTTCTGTCGCTGTAGAGCCAATGTTACAGCTACTTTTCTCCCTAACAGCCCACTCACAGATATATTTATGTGTATCAAACAACACCAGTTATGGTAATAGAAAGGCGATACATACAGCAAAAAGGCAATACAGATATATAAACGCAAAATGTGTTCAGCTGTATTGCTCTTTACACTTCGATTCGATCCGGATAAATACATTTAGCCACATGTCTTCAGATATACTGTAAAACCTCTCCAAAAGGCACCTCTTAGTATCAACAACCTCTTAGCAGCAATACCTTTATTTCCCCTATAAGTTTTCAGTGCATTTTAATCTCTGAGTAGCACCACCTATAAGTAAAAGTAAACGTACAATCAAATATAGAAACTAAATATCAGATAGCTGTCTTGAAGTTCATGTTATATGCTCATAGTTTATGTATAAAAATTGGAAGATATATATATTTAGAAAGACATCAGTGCAATTTTAAAGTGGTTGCGGAATGTTACCATTTCTTATTAGTTTGTCCGAAGTACAAAGATTTAAGACACATATACTCCAAACCTTTCTATTTCAGATGGGCAACAATTAATAAAGTCACAACAATAATGTTTTCTAAAACAAAAATTATTATAATAAACATTGTAAAAATTATAATTTCTGCGTATAAACTGGGGAACGTATGAGAAACCTTGATTTAATTTTTAATTTAGATCTAAATATTGAAACAACTAAAATTATAATATATAATATGAATATATGATTCAATACATGGTAAATATCTTGCTATATCAAAAGTTATGCAATTTTACCACCATATAAGTAGCGTCTGTCTAACAAGTACATAAGGCCATTCGCTTTCATAAATCTAGCAAATTCTTTAAAAAATCCACTAAATATAAGACAGACAGAAAATGCTTTTCATGCACTAGTAGGAATAATAATTGATTGTGTTGTTTTTTTCTAAAAAGATTGTAATTTAATGAAAAAGTTCATGTAAAGCACGTAAATGTTTGTAACTTTGAAAGCCAAACATTTGCAGTTCCAATGTTTACCGCTGCAATGAACTATACATGTGCAAAAAAATAATTTTAAGTTCATTTCTCGATGAATTACAGTGTGACGAAGACAGCGCGCACTTGCACTCCTGGTTGCTGATTGGCTAAGTAGGCGGAGCTTATATTACTACGGACTGTTTTTGTGAATAAAAGTCAACATGACGTCAAAATTACTTCATCCAACAGACGTGTTATGCGTTTTATTTGTTGTTTCTTTTTCAATTTGTTTGATAATACAGTACATATAACTGTGGTTTTCAACGCTTTATCTTTTTTTTAAAAAAAATCTGTAATAGTTACAGTTAAGAAATTTACTTTTTTGGTGTTTCGCTTCTTAATTTTGTAGGCGTGGCTTAATGACGAAGAATTTTATCACGGAGTAGTAATTTGATCTAACTTCCTTTAGACTCCACGATACTTTTGACAGCCCAACACAATTCATCAAATGATGAATTAAAAAAAATCAACCATTCATTCCTTAAATAAACGGTTGTTCTATTCTGTTCAAATATGTCCCTAATTAGAAAGTGTGACTGATAAGGATGTATGCTGCTTTTTTGTGTAATCATTTTAAGTGGAAGCAACGTGACTCGTATAACGGTTTTACTGGCATTTTAGTTATAAAACGAACAATTTCAACAAAACAAACATTTTATTGGTAAAAAGAGGATTTACATGTAATGCATGTGACATACCTTGAAGGATTAAATGTGTGCAAAATGAATTAAACGAAGTGGATTTATTATTTTCGCCGAGGGCGAGGTAAGTTTTTTTCCATTACACATCTCGCAGAAATCTGGCATATATTGTATATTGCCGATCTGTTCTATAAATAGAATAAGTACTCCGTCATATTGTGCACTTTCAGTTTACAAAAGCAACAAGTAAAATAAAAGGGTTTTTATTAAATATGGAAAGTGGAATACAACTGTATGTTTTCAACATGAAAATACAAACTAATTTAAAAGATAAACATTCATAGGTATATAATAAAAATGATTATTGTGAGTTTGTAAGAAGTGAAAAAGTCCATAGTTACTCTACTAACTACTGCAACTTCCAATTCGAATTTATAGTGACTAAATGTTTATCGACATTATTAATACAATGCTTAGTTTCATTTACTTAGTTTACTTTATTAAGTTCTGTTTTACTTAACACGTATCTTATTCTACTACATGTAGTAAAGATTTAACTGTGTATTTTTGTCTTAAATTAAATTGTGTTTTGTATGCTCTTCTATTACTTATTTTTCAACAAAGGTTAAGTACATTATAAAAATGTGAGATACTACATTTCTTGTATTATTAAAACATTATAAAGTAATGTGTAATTAAAATTATGTTTATATAGTGTATTTTAACAAGGCATCATTGATGACCTCTGAACAGCAACACCTCTCAGCAGCAACAGTTTTCTTGGCCTCCACCAAATGTTGATGTAAAGAGGTTTCACTGTACAAGTCACGAAACGAATAAGCGACCATAAAACAACGAAGCTGACACACAGCAACTCATTCAATGACAACTCACTCACCCCATTTGCATTTTTTCTCTAATCATACAACGCAGAAGACATAACACTTAATTAACGTTACAAGTAAACGATTAGAAAGAGAGGAAATAAAGTTAAAGTAAACAGTCATTCAACTGACAGAACGCAGTGGATTCTCTCGTTTTATTCCCTCGAAACTCCCATTACTAGACGTATTTTACAACCTCCTGTTATGTTAACTGAATGTAAAATACCGATCTTCAGATTTCCTGCGACGAAAGAAAATGACTTAGGCAAAAAAATCGAAGCATTATGATTAACATTCAGTGAATCTGAATTTCCCATGGTGTCAAAAGGCGGACTGTCGATTCTTCTAAATGTACCTCCGCTTCCACTATCCTTTCTAATTCCAAAAGGTTATGTTCATAAATTGGATGCTTCTGGGTTTGGGATTTGCTTTCGGAGCGGATCAATATATATTCGGAGTTGGGGTCGGGGGGAGATCTATACACTCTCCTCTGGAGTCCATACGGCGAAGTTCCGATCTCAGGAAAGGGTGTTGTATCCATTGGGAAACGTGCTGGAGATAAGTCGCGGGACTCGGAGAAATATCCCTGTTAGGAATTTATAAGTTATTCGTTACGCGGTGAGTGATGATATTTTAAAAATGTATTTTTGTCTTTCGTTATTTACGCTAAAAAAATTGTGTTCATTTTTTTTTAAAGTTAGGTATTATCTATTACACTTCATGTATTGATGATGTTACTTTGACACATTTTGCATTGATACATACAATTTATTTAAGTAAATGTCATCAATCTAAGCAGGTTAAGTGTCAGCTGATATATCTAAAGTCAAGTGTCATGTTAAAATGCTCTAGTCCTATTCAACAGTTTGCATCTTTTGATTGCTTTCAGTCTTTTACGTGTATACGGATTTACTTTTTTCTTGGATGCTTTATATAATGTTCCCAAATTTACATTCTATCTCCGAAAATAAAAACAACAGTGAAACTGGTACAAACGCATTCAAAACAAGACTGGCAAAAACAATATAATTGACTTGAATCTAAAAAACAAATATGTTGATGCCATTCAAAGTCAAAATTAAAGTTAAAATGAAATTTAAATGAAAATAATGTGCTTGTCGCAATTTATAATGAGACTAAGAGGCGCTGTCAGTAGAATAATGTACTACCATAATATACCTCCCGGATCAGAATCATACAAATAAACGTTTGCTTTGTTTTGTTTCATCTTTTTTTGGTCGTTTTCGTCATATCGTCATATTACCAGATTCTGAATTTTATCGACGAATTAGTGTTTAGCTGACTATTTACATCGGTTATGGATGAGGTAAATCATGTTTCCTACCGTAGATTTTATTATCTAAAGAGATAATTATCAGTAGTTCATAACGTGGCTAAGTATGAATAAGACTTAGTTCATTATTGTTAATTCACTTGTTTCGTTCTACGAACATAGCTGTTTAGAAACAAAGTGCAAATTAATTATCTTAAGTCTACAAGTAGCAGAAATTATTGCTATATTTCGAGATTAGATTCATGTTTAGATACTATACTGACAGTTTGTTGCTTTAAGATATTGACGTCGAGAGTATACTAGGGAAATAAGTAAGTATATGTCTGCCTTTAAGCATTGGTAAACACATCGATTGTACGTAACAGGCGAAAGTACCGCAATCAGCTAATTACATGTATAGGTATTTGACAACTGATCGGGCTAGAATTAGTGGTCCAGTTCATGAAAGCTCACAAAGAATTGTTTATTGGGTTTATCGTCCCACCAACAGTATTTCAGTTATCTGGAGACGGTGTTCACTTGAAGCAGATATAATGCTGCTTTCACTGTGTATATTATGCCATGGACTCCTGGCATAATACCACACCAAGTCACATTATCTTGCCATCGGGCCAACCAGTCATGGAACTACCTATATATTTGCTTGAACGTTAGCGGCTATACCACTACCATTTTAACGACTTAGGTATGTATCGTCCCGGGATCGTACCCGGGCCTCCCGTACCTGGAGCCGACGCTCTACCGATTGCGCTACCAGGTCAGGTCACTAGACATTGATCGATATGTACATTTGGTTTACTGTTAATGTAATTTGTTATGGTAAATGTCCTTGTTTTCTTTACGTCCTCCGGCCTCTCTCATTCGTTACAAAACTGTATAACACAACAATAATTGTGTCGATAAGAAGTAACACAACATCAATAAGAAATAAACAATCAAGAATGATAAAATGACTGATAATGATGCAACATTATAGTGAATGTTTTTGTTTTATTTTAAAGTTTTATGTTTAAGTTGATTTAAAATAGCCATTGGCACGTATTTACATTGTAACGCTCTGTTGCCATTTATATTGAATGCAAAATAAAAACGTATAAATCAAGGCAAAGTTGGGACACAAATGCATGTATCCAGATTAATATACAAAATAACTACATTGCAATGGACGATTTAAATTAAACATTTTTTCCAAAAACACAATTTATTTAGTTCACACGTTCAGCTTAGACTTGTTTAAAGGTGGTATCCGAAGTTTGTTTATATCTTCTATAAAGAGCGATATCGGTATATAAGACTGATTGGGATTCAATCTTAAAATAGACATCGACGTAGTGCGGATGACGTGGATGATCTAGAAAAATAAGTGCTCACATGATTTTCTAGTTTTAAAAATAGCTAACTGTGCAGGTGTCTCAGATAGGGAATACATGTTTGTTATGACGATTGTGGCATAATGGTTCACTTTTCAGACAGGTGTAGGACATCAATAAACAACATTTTTATGAAATCTATTTGGATAACAGGGGGTTACTATGATGTTTAATGAAAATATTTTTGTCCAAACTGTCGGATGCCACTTTAAAGCCTCGCATGTTAATCAACTTCATTTTTGTCTTCGAAGTTTCCATTTACCAATTCCAAGAATTCCATTACAAGTAATGTTTTATCTTGCTTGTTTCAAATATTTTTTGTAGACATGTTTAAGGTCATTAAAGATAAGAGTTCTTTAAACACGTTCTATTTTGCTGCTTTTAAACACCTTCTTGTTAACCACTAATTTCAAATTATGTAAATTTAATAAACATCTGTCTAGCTGAATTAACTCGTCGCTATCAGAATCTCCCAATTTTAAACAATTGCAGTTTCCATGTAATTACGTAGGATAGGATTTTCTCATCATTCAACATTCAATTTCCTATCTTCTCTCTTTGTTAACTCAATTTTCAGAGCAATAGCATATCCCGTCTGTTGTGTGGCAGTCTGTTAAAATCACTTAACATGGTTCAAATTCAACATCACATCCATTATATCCTGTTCCCGACCTGCCTTCAGTTGTTGACATTTCCTGGTTAATCTTTAATGGTAATGTCGACTTAAATAAAGGTATTGTACTCAGAATTTTCCCTCAAAAAGAAATGTTATAAGATCGTTGATGTTAAATCTTAGGATAAGGATAATATAACAGGCATAAAATTGGTAAATTTGTAAGTGTACAATGTCATACACAAGATTTGTCAATTGCGCCGTCGATCTTTTCCTTTGTTGTACTAATACAATCTTAATTGTGTATACTTCCACGATTCTGTGTACTTAGAAACTGACTTTTTATATATTCTTATTGATCCACGGAAACACTTCCCTATTTTTTTTATTAAACTTCATTGGGCACACTACATAAAATTGTAAATAGAAAATTATAATAATATAGAAAAAAGCTGCATTGTAAAAATGTACGATGTTTTAAATTGTTTAAAACCTCGTGTATTTGTTCTTTTATGATAAAGTTATTTTCACCACTATCTGTTATTTTACATTTTATGGCTACAAATATTGTTTTATGCCAATAAAATTTGTTCTGTTTATAATAATAGTTATAATCCGTATACCGATTGTACTTTTTTCGTACGAAAACCCTCAGATAAAACTATAACAAATAAACCATAAGCATTTAAAAATAATTATATCCTCTGTTGTAAAGCTAATGTAACAGCTATCCGTAGCCAAGACATAAGCATCGTCAGACTATCAATAATCCATTTATATGTTGTCAGACACCAGTTCTGTATAAAATACATGTTGCAAGAGCGTACCATAGACTGTGGGTGTCTGGGAATGTATGCCCGCTAAAGTTATAGTCATCATTTTAAGACTAGTTTTATCATTATATTGTACTAACATGGTTCATATAATATAATATAATATAATATAATATAATATAATATAATATAATATAATATAATATAATATAATATAATATAATATAATATAATATAATATAATATAATATAATAAAACACTCCATCCCACTTTCTTTTATTTATAGACATACTTTTAGACGCAACGAGGATTATTAAGCCAATATAGACTTCGAAATATGCCTTGAGAGCTTCCTTTCTATAACTATGTTTTGCGACTGAATCATTGTTTCACAACCTTGTTAACCAATATAGTTTTACGACTTATATGGCTATTTTATTCAATCGACTTTGATCTAGCTTCCCTAAACTTTTGTTACGTGTCTTTCCTTTCGGCATAGAATGGACTTTGGTAAATTAATTCCATCTACACATGAGTAGTATGCTAGAGCTGTTTGGGCTTCCTTTTTTTGTTATTTTGTCCTTGATTTAAATATGGAATTTCGTTTATAATATAAAAGTTTTGTGTAGTTATTTTAACAAAAATAATACTTA